>OOIL02006764.1:876921-970837 GCA_900332095.2 Cuscuta campestris | reverse complement strand
GGGGGGGGGGGGGGGGGGGGGCGAGTTTTGTAAGATTAGTGAGAGTGCCCAAGAGATGCTTCCCATTACTTTTGTGTGAGCAGAGCATCAGATTTTGAGATGTTTAGATTACACGTAGAGAAGTTGCTATATTACTCTTTTTAACAAAGAGGGCTCCTTTTTCCTATCTATTTTTGTAGGGTTCATTATAGCAACCTCCCCACATCCTTACGTGTATACTTCAAAGAACAAATGAGACCACTATTTATCTTCATTTTTTGTTTCTAAAATTATTACTTCCTCCATCTCAAAATAGAACTCTTAGTTACTATTCACAGATCAAACTAATTTTATTTTCTTTATACATTTTTATTGATCATTTTATAAAACTCCTCATGTCTCAAAAAAATGTCACAGTTTACTCTTCAAAATCATTGTTTTTGTACGTTTGTATTGATTATTTGATAAAATAAATAATTTTTTCTACCTCTTATTTTGAAGAACTTTTGACAGAATTTTTAAATATATAAATTTTATTTTTAATTCGTATATACCAATTTTTAAATAAAATGAGTTGAAAAAATTTAACATTTTGCTTCATTTTGCATAATGTAGCAAATATTTTGGGATGGAGGGAGTATAAAATAACCTTGTTACCACTTGTTTTGTAAAATCTTTGAGGTAGTTTTTAATATATATAAATATTGTTAATTTTATATTAATTTTTATTTCTATTGATTTAAAAATAACTTTAGTTTGTAAATTGAACATGAAACTTAAATGAACTATAAGGTTTTCTTTAAAAGAAAAAAAAATACTCCTTAAGTTTATTAAAAGTTGTGCGAATATTGTGTAAAAGGTAGAGTGGAATTCAGGTTAATTTCAAAAGAGAAAGTAGACAAATATAGACAAAAGACCTTTTATTAGAAACAAATTTATAACGAGAAATGCTGGTTAGAGCAACTCCAATGGATCTTGTATATTATAAAAAGTACATTATATACAAGACACTATATCAAAATTGTCACTCTAATGGGTAGTGCAAAATTAACACTATAACAGTATTTTTTATATTAAAAATGGAAGAAAAAATAATAATGCGTGTGAATTACAAAATAGTGACATGGGAAAAATAAAATAGAAATATTGAAATGATTTATAAACTATAGTTATAATAATAATAACAATATTAATAATAACATGAAAGATATATTATATTTAGATTCATTATTTGGGACTTTAAAAAGATTGAGAAAATAAGAAGGGAAAAGGACTAAAATAAGAGTAAAATATTGAAATTATAGCAAAATAGGACTTTCATGTTTTTATTTACGAAATAGGAATCAAAATTACAAATTGTTTTTATTCAAAAGAAGAAGAAGAACTGAGAGACGGATTGCCACCCGGGAGTAACTTTTTGGATATTTTAAGGTACCCGGAGTATATTTTGAAAAATAATTGGACTTGCGAGTTCTTATCACAAAATTGAGGGTACCTAGCGGCAATTTTTTGATTAAAAGGCATTTACATTACCAAACATGATTATGTGTATTACCAAAAAGTATGGTAATGTGCACATGTACATTGGGAAAACCGGAAAAAATTGTTTTAGTCCTATTTAGGGTAATTTCTAAAATAAGAATAATGGGGAAAACCGGAAAAAATTGAAAAAATTTGAAAAAACTAAAAAGAACTAGAACAAACTCAAAGGAGTCGAGAAAACTAAAAAAACTAGAAAAAATTGGAACTTAAAACTTAAAAGTTAAGCTTTAAAGAAGAAGCTATAAATCAATTATTTATTTTATTGACGTAATAATTATAAATGAAATATATCTAGGTAATTTCTTTAAAGCTTCGTTTGGTATACGGAATTCACACTATGGAATTAAAATTGGGGGTTTCAATTCTAATTCTGGTGTTTGGTAATACAAAAATTATGTGGATTTTGGAATTGGTAGTGTAAAAGGGAATTGGAATTGGTGAATTCAATTCTATGGAATTGAATCCTATGAAATTTTAATTCCAATTCAATTTCAATTATATCAATTTCTTGTACCAAACAGACCCTAAGACGTTATTAGAAAAAATTGAAAAAAATTAAAGGAACCTGAAACTAGAAAAAAGAAATGGAAAGAATTGCTAAAATTGGAATGAATGAAAAAAAGTAGGAAATTAAAGTTAGAAGTGATCGCAAGTTGTTCCATCTCAGTCGTCTCCTCTCTTTTCCAGCGTCCGATCTCTCATCCATTCCCTTCCTTCCATTGCGCGCCTTCATACAAACCCTCTCCCCCCTTCCCCTAATTTATCAGGTAATCCATTCCACACATAACCTACGGCGTGTACACATACTGATATACGCCTGCAATTCTCTGTAATCCCATCCGTTTTTTCTTCTANNNCCCCCCCCCCCCCCCCCCCCCTTCCTCTAATTTATCAGGTAATCCATTCCACATAACCTACGGCGTGTACATATACTGATATACGCCTGCAATTCTATGTAATCCCATCCGTTTCTCATCTATTTTCTTCCGTCTATGGCGGATGCAGGGTTCTTCTGCGGGCGCTCATGGCAGACGGTCAGGCCCCGTTTCACTTCCCGGGCAGTCCCGGCGGTGGCAGCCACGATAGCGGGGACCATAGTCCCGGCCCCAGGTCGAATGTTCGGGAGCAGGATAGGTTTCTCCCCATCGCGAATATCAGCCGGATCATGAAGAAGGCCCTCCCGGCGAACGGGAAAATTGCAAAGGATGCGAAGGATACCGTTCAGGAGTGTGTGTCAGAGTTCATTAGCTTTGTCACCAGCGAGTATGGATTTGCTTCTAAAGCTCGTTTCTTTTTTTTTTAAGTGCCTTTTAGTTGAAGATTGTGCTTGTTTGGCAATTCTATTAGCTGCTGTAAATGTGTCGAGGTTTTTCTGCTTATAGTTGCTTCTGGTAGGAGGATGAATTTCTGCTAATCGGCTTATTTGGATTTCTTTTGGGATTATATGTTAATTGTCATTCTCAAATGGTCTAGGGCAAGCGACAAATGCCAAAAGGAGAAAAGAAAGACCATCAATGGTGATGATCTGCTATGGTCAATGGCTACTTTAGGATTTGAAGATTATACCGAGCCTCTCAAGGTGTATCTCGCTCGATACAGAGAGGTAGTAATATTTGTTTCTGCGTAGGAAATCTGCAATCTATGGGGATAGATATTGCTCTAAGACCATAAACAGCCATGGATTCTGAACTAATGCACTTTTGTTTTTGTATGCCTATTTGTTCCTGTTGGGCCAATGGATTTTCCAGATGGAGGTAGGTCAATATTGCTTTGCATTTCAGATCTCAGTTCTTTTTTTAAAAACAGAATCTTGAGCACTAAACCACTGCTTTACTTGGTAGGGCGATACAAAGGGATCTGCCAAGGCTGCAGAAGGCTCTAACAGAGGTGCTGCGCAACCTAACCCTAACTTACAGGTTTATCCAAATCTTCATATGCCAGTTCACTACTAAATTTTGTTACTTTATGAATTATCTAGGCTATGTCAAGAATCCCTGAAAATGGTATGGAAAGAAAAAACAAAGGAAAATACGAGTAGTTTTCTATCTTTGATTTTCTTTAGGAAAAACAATGCAAAATTAATTTTGATTCGATCTTTTTTAATAACCGTGTTAGGTCAATTCTAAAACCTTACTCCGTATTTTGGGATGGAGGGAGTATGCATATATGATCCCTTCAAATGCAAGGTGGCCGTTTTGTAATATTTTATTTTTTGAAATGGGTAACTCACTTTGTGTCATGTCACCATCATGTCATCTCAGAGGAGTTCATTCCTATATGCACACAAACAAGTTCAAATAAAAAGTGGCTTCTCATCAAAACTAAGACCAATTGCATCATAAAACCAATTGCACCATTCTCATTTCTCACGTTAAAAGTCATTTTCACCGGAACCACACACTAATAAATAAATAAATATTTGGTTCAAATAAATATTAGGCTTCTCATAAACACTAAAAACTGATTAGGTGTGTCAGATTTAAGATCTAACAAATGTAAGGAAGAGAGAATCTTGGGAAATCTGAATGAAGTGAGGTTGCATTTTGCATCAGAATGCATCGATTTCGGAACATTTATGCTACCATGGAAGTTGCTTTAGAATGGAGCAAAGTTGCATCTTGAGTGTGTCAAAGGTGAAGTTCTTGAAAAAACTGATATGGGACAATTAAATTGTTAATAGTCAGTTGGGTCGGGAGTCGGGGTTTAGGGTAGAAAGTCAAACCCGATGGTTCGGTTCGGGCATAGAAAAATATCTGAAACTAGTTTTGGGTTGGGGTAGGGTATATGCATATTTGAACTGAGCCCGTCTCATTGCCTTCCCTACTTATAGCAATAAAAAAGACACACCCAGTGAACAAAAAATAATCTCATAAGCAATAGAAAAAGAGAATGAGAGAGAGATCATGCACCGTAGTCGGTTTCACAATTTTTCCAAGAAAAATGGAGAGACCAATGCCAAGTAGTCCAGGGTTACTAACGGTTATTCGGTATCAAGTACTGTATATATTTTTAAATTTTCTAATTGAATTGACTAATTTAACCTCAATCTTAAACATTTGGGGTAAAAATTACCTGAGGTGTAAGCCTTAGTCCGCCATTGGTGAGAAGACTAGATGGTGTATGACTAAATCGCCATGAGGCAAATCAATCCATAAAAAGACCTGAGGTGCGCCATGCGCCATGAGGTGGGATTAAACCTCGTCATTTTGAACAGTGGGTCAGACACGTCACACATATACCATCTGTCCTAGAGTATTCGTCTCAAAACTAGCTAGGGTTTGGGTGGGAGTGTCTACGTAGACCTTATCCTTGCTCAAAAGTAGAGATGTTTCAAAGAGACCCCCAATTCGTGCAAACAAACTTTAATCACCAGTTAATAAAAATTGCATTGCATATTAAGTTACGGGTTAGGTTAATATATTTTTTGTCCTTGTAAAATAGGCATTTTTTTGTCCTTATAAAATATTTTTATTTGAGTCATCTTCGCAAAGAAAATTGCAAATGGTCCCAAAACGTAGTATGGTGTTTTATTTTTAACGTTCCCATCTGTTAATTTTTGTTCCTAATGGCCATTATATTGAAAATGGGTGAGATAAAGAGTTCTCACTTAACGAGGGTTCTCACTAGAATTTTCCGCACCCTCTTGCACACATAGGAGATAGAAAAGAGTAAATTAACTAAGTTTTATCCACACATTTCGCAAGAACTAAAAACAAGTGATTGTGCTCACAAAAGCATTAAGGTCCAGTTCTCTTCAACTTGTTTTTTTCTACTTTTTCTTATTGAAATCAATCATATCAGACCTTAAAAAATTCATATTAGAACCAATCAGATCAGGCGAATAGAACAAAGCCTAAAACATGCACTTTTAGATCCAAGCATGATAATGAAGCCATACTATAGGGAAAACTTTAAAAAATTGTGGTGGCAATGTTGTGAATAAACCCAAGGTTTCTTCCATGTGAAAGCTTTATCAGGAAAATTAGTTCATAGTTTTCACAAGTGTTTTTACTACAACCTGCATATGTTCATAGTTTTCTGCCCCATCTGTTTTTTTTCTCATCTGGTTTTCATTTCCTTCCAGGGACAACATTTTGTGGTTCCAATGCGAAGCATGGAATAGAGACGGCTTCTCTGGGCTTCGGCATCAATCTTCTTTGCTGCCACAGGTTGTGTTCATCTGATCAGACTTAAGAATACGTTTGGCTAACTCATACCACTAGTGGAAGTTTTAAAGCCCTTTTTTGTATCAGTAGAAACTCTCAATTATTTGTTATTGCTCAGTAAATGTATTAGTGCGCAAACACATCGTTTTTGTTACAAACCGTCGTTTGTTTTGGTCATGTTGTCAAAACAAGTAATCATGTAACCTAATCAAGTCATTCTTTTGAGATTGAAATGTTTAAAATTACACCGAATCTCTTTAATCTGTGGCATAAAAAGCCAAAAGGGGTTGTGATTGCCAACAAGTTGTGAATTCATATCCCTAATTCAGAAATTGCTAAAGACTATTGTGTGGTGCCATGACAATGGCATGGGTTCGTTTATTTAAAACCAACTCTTACTCTGAATTAGGGCTTGTTCTCTTCACCTTATTCTTTTTTATTTATTACTTAATTTTATTGAAATCAAATTGAAAATAATTTTAAATATTACTACAATTAGATTAGATCAAAACGTAATTGAATAAGATCAAAACCAATTTGATTGAAGAGAACTAGCCCTAATCTCTCAATGGATAAGATACTCAAGCAGGTAAACAAATATTTTAAAAAAAACACTTTTCCCAAAATACAGTTCCTCATTTTAAGTCTAACTTTCGTTTTTGATTTGTTTGGTTGTATGTGTAGTTTTTTGGTGCCAACCTTTCTTTTAGAATATTTTCTTAATTCTCTTTTGAGGTGAGGGTTGTATTTCATTTCTATTTAAATTGCATGTTGATGTTTAAGAGGTTTGAACGAAATTATTTTCAGTTCACTTTATTAAGTTTATTTGAAAGTTGGTGTAGAATTAAAAAATAAAATTTTTATATTTAAAAATTAAATCAAAAGTTTTACAAAACTATAAGTGACATGATTATACTCCTCCCTCCGTCCCATTTTATAACGTCTGTTTCAGTTTACGATATTTGACTAAAATTATTTTCAAATCATTTTATATGACAAATGGTATATAGTTAAAAAATAAAAATTACATATTAAAATACTACATCAAAAGATCTACAAAACTAGTAGTGACAATACTACTTTATTTTATCAATTTGCTAACGAAAATTGAGAAAGAAAGTGAATGACGTTTGACCCTGTGACATTATAATTTGGGACGGAAGGAGTATTATTTTATCAAATTAATAACAAAAATAAGTAGAGAAAGTGGTTAAAGGTTGAGCTTATGTGTATTAAGGGCCTGTTCTTTAGAGTTTGAACTCTTAACTTCTAGTTTCCTCTAGTTTTTTTCCAGTTTTTTCCAGTTTCTTCCAGTTTCTTCAAGTTCTTCCAGTTTTTTTTCAGTTTTTTTCCAGTTTTTTCCAGTTTCTACTAATTTCTTCCAACTATATTTATTTTCTTCAAATTCTTTCTACTTTCTGACAAATCAATCTATAAAAATATATTATTATTATTCTTAATATTATTATTACAACCTTTTTTAATCATCTCACTATTTTTATGATTCAAATTCATTATTATTTTTTCTTCAAATTTTTAAAATGAATAATACCATTTTTTTGTATATTAATCTACATGAAAAATTAGGAAACTATTTAAAAAATTATGGATAAATAGTTACATAGAATATTTTTTAATCTAAATTTATATAAGGTAAACATCAATATTTTAATCTAAAATATAAAGTATATAATGTGGTGGGGAGTCCTACATTATGAAAATTAAGAGAAAACTACATTTTGAAAAAGAAAAAATGACCAAGAAGTGTAATATTTATGCTAATTTTATATTCTAATTATTTTTTTAAACTAGCTTTTTATTTATGAAAAAATAATACTCGTAATATTTTTTTATCTTAAAGACAATCATTAAGATAACGTGATAACACCACCACTACCACCACCACCACCACCAACAACAACAACAACAATAACAACAACAACAAGAATCAGAATGAGAATAATATAAAACCACACATAAAAAATTTTTTAAAACTTTTTTTAGATTTTTCAATTTTTTCTAGTTTTTTCAGTTTCTTTTAATTATTTTCAGTTTTTCTAATTTCTTCCAGTTTCTTCCAGTTTATTCCAACATCCAGCTCTTTTTTCCAGTCCTAAAGAATAGACCCTAAATAGGCAACTTAAATTGGAAAGGAGGAAGTATAATCCAACATAATTATTAGTGGTGGATGTCACGTTCAGTTGGATGAGGAAGAGACAACTCACAAGGTTCCTTTGCGATAGGAATATAACGTTAAACTATAAATGAAAGTTTTGTTGGATAGTGTTAGAGACTTGTAGCAAAGGGGTATAGGTAGTCAGATCACATAAAGAGTTGGAAGACGATGATTAGATATGGCCTACAACTTCATTATCTTAGAATATGATCTTACATAAGAATACTTAAAAATCTAGAATTAGAGTCGTGAGGTCTACTTGTGGGCCTTACTTTATAGTTTATGCATATGTGTTTTTATACCTTATTTGTAGTGTGTTTTTGTGTGCTTTTGTGTTTTATGTCTATTTCATACAGTATTTGGGTTAGTTTGTGTATTTCTTCTCTTTATGCACGTAATTTGTGTTTCAATTTTTTTTTGTTTTTTTATGAATTTACTTTTATATGTGATTGAGGATAAAATATGCGTACATATGCTCTCTGAGATCTTAGTTTTTGTAAAATTTTATTAGGCTTGTTGTTGGTCTTTGAAAAATAATGTCTCCACCCCACAAGGGTATGTAAGGTTTGTGTATATCTCACCCCATATGAATTATGAATTCGCAAATGCTAAAGTCAAACACAAAAAAGTCACATAACTTATAAACTTCCCATTTAGAGATTTTAATTTTAATTTTTTATTATTTGAGACCATTTTGTTCTTTTGGTGAGATTTAAAATTTTGATAGTGTATATTGTATCCAAGGGAGTGTATCTTGTTTCCGGTCCTCTTAAGGCCCTGCTAGTGTAATAAACTGGCTTTTGGACCCCTTCTTCTTCCCTCAGGAGGACCGAACTTACTGCCAAGTGAGCCACTCCTAAATATAAGAAGAGGACATCCCCTGCCAGCAGCTTGGAGAGGACCGGTGGAGAGCTCAAATATGCTTTCAAGTCTTCAAAAGCTTCCTGGCACTCTGCGGTCTACTGGAAATTTCCCCCTCCCTTTAAAATTGTAAAAAAAGGTAGGGACCGCTCCGCGGATCGTGCCAAGAATCTCCCTAGGGCTGCTATCCTTCCTGCTAATCTCTGGACCTCTCTCAAATTTGTTGGGGGTTCCATGTCTTGGATGGCCTTCAATTTGTCAGGATTGACTTCAATTCCTTTCTTGCTCACCATATAACCAAGGAATTTTCCTCCCTGGACCCCAAACACACATTTTTTAGGATTTAACCTTAAATTATGCTTCCTCATGATGCTGAAACATCTTTCTAAGTGCTGAGGATAGTCCACTGCCTTCTTACTTTTTATCAGCAAGTCATCCACATAAGCCTCCATGATTTGTCCCAGGACCTCCTTGAAGAGTAAGGAGATCATTCTTGTAAATGTGGCCCTCGCGTTACGCAGTCCAAAGGGCATGACCACGTAACAGTATACTCCTTCAGGGGTGATGAAGGCTGTGGATTCCGCATCCTCTCTGTGCATGAAAATTTGATGGTATCCTCGGAAGGCATCCATGAAACTCAACAGTTCATGGCCTGCCGTTTCATCTACTAATTGATCCACTCTTGGTAGTGGAAAGGGGTCCATAGGACACGCCTTGTTGAGGTCCGTGAAGTCTACGCACATGCGAAATGTGTCCCCCTTTGGTGCAAGCACCACATTAGCGAGCCACTTAGGATAGTGGACCTCTCTAATGTGGCCGGCCTCCAAAAGGGTTTTTACCTCCTTCCTCACAAATTCCTTTCTATCCGTGGACAGATACCTTTTCTTTTGCTTGACCGGGAGGGAATCCATCTTGATGTTCAACTTATGGCAAATGATTGAAGGATCGACTCTGGGCATATCTTTGGATTCCCATGCGAAGAGGACCGAGTTTTCTCTTAGTACTCGGGTAATCTCTTCACGGGTATCCTCCTCTAGCCCTAAGCCGATCCTTACGACCTTCTCTGGATCTCCATCAGGGAATAACATCACTTCTTCCATTTCCACAGCTGGCTTAGGCCTCTCCCGGTCCTCCTCTTCCCTATCTTTATCTTCCAAAGCTTGTCCAATGGTTTGGATGTTGAGGTTCTCCTTGTCTATCTTCTTGCACGCGTTTAGATAAGCCTTCTTGGCTGCGGGCTGGTCACCAAGGGCTCTTCCAATACCTTCGGGAGTCCTGAACTTGAGGCATAAGTGTTCAAGGGACAGCGCCCCTCCTAAGTCCTCTAGTCCAGGCCTCCCTAAGATGGCATTGTGAGCGCACTTGATATCAACTACCACAAAATCCATCTTCATATGCCTCACCTTTGGATGCTCGCCTATGATGACCTCCAGCTTAATGGACCCTTCCGGTTCAATTATGTCTCCGGTGAAACCGGATAAGGGCATATTAAGCCTTTTGAGATCTTCCTTCCTGATTCCCAGTTGCTGGGCCGCCTCCCAATACAACACATTGACACTGCTCCATGTATCCACCAATATTCTTTTGACAAAAAAATTGTGAATAGCCATAGAAATTACCAGGGGGGTCCGGTGAGGACTAGGAATGAGCGGCAAATCTTCGTCCGAGAAGACAATGGGCTCCCTTCTTCCTTTCTTGGCCACTTGGCCCACGTCAATGGACCCCACATATAGCCTGCGGGCCCATTCATTCCTCTCCTTGTTTGTGACTCCCGTTTCTGGACCGCCAAAGATGACTCCTACTTGGGGGAATTCTTCTGGGTTCTCCTGGATTTGTTGTTGAGGTTGGGCGTCCCTACGCCAAACATTACCCCCTTGCTTCGGCTCTCTGTTAGCATTCGGTCCCCTCTCCTTCATCTGTCCTTCCATCTTCTTGAGGAACATGCATTCCTCCGTGGCGTGTCCGGCCCTTCTATGGAAATTACAATATTTTTCTGGGTCATAGGGCCACTGCTTTCTTTTTTGGTCTCCACGCTTCCTTTTCTGTCCACCTCCCTCCTTACTCTTAATTTCTGCCACTGGTGCGGCCAGTGACTTAAGAGTAGGATGGAGAGAGTGGTTGCCTTAGTTTTCTCGCCTTTCTTCTCTTTGTCTGAACCTTTGTGCAAGGCTCCCTCATTCTTTACCTTTCAGGCGATCTGATTCTTCCGTGGCGCAAAACTTGTTGACCCTAGCCATCATAGCCTTGTAGGAAGTAGGGGTATCGTAATTCTCCCGATCTCAGAACACTCATGAACAGTGCAATGGAAGTCTTATCATCCTTGTGCTCCACCTCATTGATTGCCTCATTCCACATTTGCACCAACTCAGTGTTGGTTTCTCCCTCCTTTTGCTTTAGGGAGAAAAGATGGGTGAAGTGCTTCTTTGGCTGGAACCTTCCTCCATAGGCATTGAGAAAGAGTTAAGCAAGATCCTTGAAGCAATCAATGGTCCCATTAAGAAGAGTGAGGAACCATTTTACGGCCGGTCCTTCCAAAGTCCCTACGAAAAGGCGACACTGGATTTCATCTTCCACCGCGTGCATCAACATGTGAGTTTGGTATGTGGCCAAGTGATCATTGGGATCAGTGACTCCTCTGTAACGTATTTAAGGGGCTTTCATACCCCTAGGCAGCTTAGCTTTCATCACCCTGGAAGTAAAAGGGGAAATTACCTCCACGGTGGGCCCGAAAGACCCATCCCTATCAATTTGCCTTTTTAGTTCCTCCATCTCTTTCCTCAGTTTGAGAATATCCCTGGCGTCTTCATTGCTAGGCTCCTTAGAATTTTCCCCATATTCCTCAGTTCTGGGTCCCAGCCTCTGGGATGCATTTTTGTGCATCCTCTTGTGCACTGATATGCGTCCTTGACTCTCCACCTCCTCACCCTCTCCTTGGCTCGTCTCCCTCTGGGTCTTTTGGGACTGAACCTCTCCTTCTTTGTTGAGCCAGCCGATTAATTTTCGGACAATAGGGGAGTTGGCATCGAACTTCTCTGTTGCTGCTTGGGAGTCTTTTGGATGAGAACTCTTAGGGGCTTTAGAGTGTAAACTCTGTTCACAAGATTTGGCTTGTGTTTCCTGCCTGGACTGGGAGAGAGTTATTTGATGTCTGAGATCCTGAGACGAAAGCTTCTCTCTCCCTTCCAAGTTGGTTCACGTCTTGGCAGCAATTCTGTTTCTCTTGGACCGATTTTTGCCCATAATGACAACTGGAAACCTTCTTTGATGGAAATGGGGGACCGATATGGGATAGCAGTCCTTGAGCAAAGAATCGGTCCTTTTGGGTGACCGACTTATGAGAGCGGTCCTTTGTGATGGACCAATTAATACCAAGAATCCTTCTGGATGGACCGTGAACTTATCTTCTTCACTTTGGGTGGACCGCGGATTCTTCCCAAATCTAGGGAGAGGCCTTCCCAAGTGAACAGGAGTGAGATAGGCTCGCTATCAACTTTCCAGAAGTCTGGGAAGCTTCAATCGGTCCCACAGGTGGCGCCAGTGATGGATACCCAATATTTTCCCAAGGACTGTAGATCGGCCCAGGTCCAAATATAGGTATCTGGGCCTTATAATAGTGAAAGGTAATACGAGAATAGTAATTGTTAATAACGGAAAGTACTACACACAGAATGGGAACTCAAACCGGCGGTCCTTTCCTCTATTCGGTCCACTTAGGATCGGAATATACTCAAGGATCGCCGGAATATCTTTTATTATTACTCAAGTATTTTCTCTCTCTATTACAAGATGATCCTTCCTCTCTTAGTCTATCCTTCTTTTATAGGCACTCCCCAGCCACCATCTCATCAAAATATTCGTGGTAGCTGGGGAGGATCTTCAAGCCATCCTTGCTTTTCCCGGAGGAATGTATCTTAGTTTGAAGCCGTCCATTGGAAGACAAACTTATCCGTCCATCTCTTATTCTCTGTCCTTCATCCGTTCCTTACTCTTTGTCCTTGTTTCTCCTGTGGAGGGGTGGCTTACCCTAATTTCTCTCTAGGATTCCTTCCTTTTGGTGGCTTGTTCATAATGGGCTGGGGTTCAGCCCATTCTTAAGCCCCTAACCCTATTCTTTTTCCTATCTTTCCTCACGGACAACTTCCCTTATCCGGCCCAGTATATTTTCTCAGGGCCGGATTCTCCTTTTGATGGACGGGATCTAGATTGGGCTTAGGCCCAATTTGCTGGTATTCTCTCGATGGGCTTGGTTCCCATCAAATAATAATAATAATAATAATCACATTAAAAATATATCGTTTTTAGATTAATTGGTTGGTAAGTAGAAAGAGTTTGAAGAAAATAAGAATAGTTAGAAGGAACTAGAAGCAACGAGAAAAAACTTGAATAAACTGAAAGAAACTGAAAGTTAAGAGTTTAAGCTCTAAACAACAGGCTCTAATTAGTTTAATACGGAGTATTATATTTAAATACTTAAATTGACCTCATTTATGGAATTGAATGGAAGCGTACATATATGGAATAATACTCTTTAATTGCGCATGTATTAAATTCTATGGAAACATATAAATTGATTCATTAAAGGGACAAAAACATTATTACTATTAGTATTGTTATACATGGAAATAGAAATATAAAAATATGAATTCCACTAACTTGGTATGAAAAACGATTACTCCGTATTATGTATAAAAAACGATTATGTATGGAAACGAAAAATAATTATATATTGACACCTAAAGAACACATTACACGTTTTAAAAATAAAGTGATTTTATTATACACGATTTTGGTAAGAAAGAATCATAAATACAGGTTAGTAAATAAAAATTTAAGTTAAAAAACGAATTTTGAAATGGTAAGTAACTCCAAAAATCAATAAAAAATAATTGTGTTTCCTTTTTTACTTTATACGTATTTTAAATAAGGTCATTTCATTATAAGCAACGTAATACTAATCATACTAAAAAGGTAAGTTTCTTTTAAGCGATTACCGTGTTTAGAAAAGTACCATCTTTTATAAAAATTAAAGTATTGCCTTTAAACAAAAAAATATTCTCTTACTTTAAATATTGAAATTAAAATCACAGTTGTGTTTCCATTTGTACTTTATAAGTATTTAAAATAAAGTGATTTCCTTATACATGGTTTTTGTAAGAATTTTTCATAAGTACACGTTGGTAATTAAAAATTTAAGTTAAACGTGACGCTGAGTGGGATGATATGATGGGAAGAATAATGCTATTTGTATCCCAAGAATTTGTATCCCATTTTGTACACCGCATGGATGCACCAACATTTTATGTTAGTGTAATGCTAATGTTTGTTAACGCACCAATACTTTGTGTCAGTGTAAATTTTTGTTAATGCACCAACACTTCGTGTCAGTATGAACTATCAAAATATTAGTTCATACCTTTAGTGTAGAAATAGAGTATAAGTTTTGGGGTACATGTAGCATGCTCGCAATGGGAATGATGGATCACACCACACCTAAGTCTTATTTCGCTAGCGGCTACAGTGTGATTTAGGCTTTGTTTGGTAACAGTGTTTTCGATTAGCGTTAGCGTTTTAGATAAAATTTTAATGGTGTAGATTAATTCTGAAAACGCTAACGCTAAAGGCTACCGTCGGATAATTTTACAAAACGCTAACGCTAATCTTTAACGTTGATGCCAAACGGGGCCTTAATGAGGTCGACAACTACAAACGCAAGGGTTTAAATGAGGTCGGCAACTTGAACACATACGAAGTATTTTTCTATAATTTCACTCAATTCTCGTATAAATTAAACTAAAAATCATTTTGAAAGATCATACAACTTATTGTGGACATGTAGTCACTACAGCCATTAGGTGCCTTTAAAATCAAGTTTTTTGTTTCTCATTGTGCTTGACCATAAAAATCTATTGAAACACTCTCAATTCAATTCTATCTAAATTGCTTAGTTATACTGTTTTAGTTCATTATATTTGTGGTAATTATATGAAAACATTCAAGTAATTAGCATCATAGTTCCATACCATTATGTCTAATAAATAAAATAAAATAGATTAATTCATTAAATTCTTATTCTTAAACTAAAATAAGACAGTTTAATTCAAATAATATGAGCCACACAAATCTTTCTTTGACGAAAATTGAATAGAAAACCTTGGAGATTCCGGAAAAGACAAGAAGCCCAGCAAAGGGACCAGCTAATGAAGTTAAATTTCATAATTTAAAACACTTGAAAAGCCAGTCACAGAAACAATTCATGCAATAAGAACCCACAAAAAATAATGGTATATAGTTGCAAAAAAGGGGTTTACTGAATAAATCCACCCCAATTTTGGCCAGGGCAAGAAATCCGTCATCCTAAATGCTGTATTTGATTCATTGGAACCAAAAAAAAAAAGAAGCAATCCTACAGATGGATATATGTATATATACTGTACAGACCAAAAAGCTAACGGGCGCTGGGGCGGGCGATTGATTCATCAATGGAGAGGCAATGCTCACTTGCAGCAAGATCAATGGAGCCTAAGTTGAGGGAGGAATGGAGAGACTGCTTAGATATGTCATCAGAACTGCCACCTTCCCTTACCACTTCTGCCCCTCTCTCAATGGCGAGTGCATCTTGGATCTCCTTTAGAACTTCAGAAATTGATGGCCTCATGCTCCCATGAGGCTGCACACACATTAGCGCTTTCTCTGCAATCTTCCACATTGACTGGATGTCATAGTCGTCCCCCAGTGTCGGGTCGATTATCCCTTGAAGATCTCCGCTCTCGATATGCATTTTTGCCTGTTCAATCAGAATGCCCATTTTATATATATATCCAACTTCTTGGGATTTCTGATGTTAATAAAAGGTGACCCATGGCACGAGGGTCTCGTGAAGTGTGAGGTTTAGGGAGGTTAGATGTACACAGCCTTAGTAGACCTGCACAAACTCGGGTGGCCCACCCATCCCGCCCTTAAAAATGGACAGATATGGACAACATATGAGCCCATGCGGGCCGGGCCATAACATAATATGGACGGGCTTGGGTTTTACGTTTGGCCCCATCTGGGTATACATATAAACAAATAATTACACACAATATATTATACAAATATGTCTTTTTGGTATGTTGATTGAAGCAATTATAATTCAATAATGATGTATGGGGTAAAATATGAACAAAAATATTAGATCCAAATATTTGTATCGGATCCGAGCCAGGCTGCCATGTGCCATTTGGATCACCTTCATGGGCGGATATGGGCATGATGTTTGGCCCGAATTTTACGGCCGGGCTTGAACTGCAGGCAAAAGTTGGCCTCAGGCCCGGCCCAAATCCGATTTTGTGCTGGTCTAAGCCTTACCCCTGCTTTCACAGGGAGGCGGTTTCCAGTCTGAATTTCAGATCTTACAAAATTAGAACTGATGTATATTACCCATTGGACTATGTTACGGCAGTTGACACCAAATTTTTCATTTGAAATTGCTTCTTGACCGGATATTAGCTCCAGGAGGATGACTCCAAAACTATAAACATCACTTTTGTCAGTCAACTGCTGGGAAATATAGTACCTGGTAAAAAAACAGCGTATGTCGAAAAGTTAACTGTCATTGATTTCAAATGGCAATTGATAGCATGCTAATGAAGATAAATACATGAACATTGCAAACCCTCTGTCAGTTTTTGGATGGCATTTGAATTAATTTCACAATGTCTGGCTTGGTTTTTGTTTGGTCCTACTTTATGTTTCAGCATTTACATTTTACGAAAATGTTTGAAAAAATCTAAATATCAAACTTTTTTTGTTAGGAGCGTTATGCATATAAAAACAATTGTGAAATTACATGATTTGGTGAAAAATAATACGAAGTAATAATTTGTATAAATGATATCAAAACCAAAAACATGTTAGCAAATTCATATTCGTCAAAAAATTTGAATATTCTGTTTGTTTTTAGAGACTGAACAAAAGATATCATCAAAAACATTTTTTTATATTTTTTAAACAAAAACGAAAAAAATTAAAAATGAGGCCTTAGCCTTCAAGAAGAATTGATAGAAGGCTTGAAGGAAAATTTCTTACTCGGGATCAAGGTACCCAACAGTTCCCCGGACAATGCTTGAAACATGAGAAATACCGTCTGCTGCAATTTTTGAGAGACCAAAATCTGAAACCTTTGCTCTCCTGTTCCCATCCAGCAGAATGTTGCTTGTTTTCAAATCTCTATGGATGATGGACGGGACACATCCTGTATGGAGGTACTCTATCCCTGAAATATACAACAACAACCGAGTGAGGCCACACAAGTGGGGTCTTGGAGTCTGGGTGTATGCCCATCTTACCCCTGCCTAAAAAAGGTTAAAAGGGCTGTTTAACCCCGCTCAAGAAAGCATAAAAACGGGTTAGAAGTATCAAAATGGTAAAGATGAACAAGAAGGGTAAAACAAGTACATAATTTGATTTCAATGTAACCAACCTTTTGCTGCATCTTCAGCAATCTCTAGCCGCTTGATCCAGTTGATACTTTGCTCAAGAGTTTGTGGAACTACCATTAGGCCACGGGAAATACAATATTTATATATATTAGAAAGTCACCGATGCCTGAACTATATGCGGCCATAAGGCCAAAGCAACCAATTTACACATCTTACCATAAAGGTGCTCCTTGAGTGTCCCATTATGCATGAACTCATAAACAAGGATATTTTTCCCTTCTTCCTGGCAATACCCATAAAACTGTACAAGATTTCTGTGATGTATCCTTGAAAGAAGAGCTACCTGTGATAACAGACGAAGAATATTGAAAAAAATCTGTACTTGCTAAAACGGTAACAAGATTTAAATGAAACAGAGACTCTTCTGTGTAGTTTGGTACAACGTAGTGAAAATGCAAAGTAATGAAATGCATGTGTAACAGTATCCCCCCAAATCCTATATAGGTCTCAATTTTTTTTTTTGCATGGAGATTAGGGAAACAAATGATTTTTATCCACTTTCCAAATTTACCCTCATGAAGCAATGTATCAAGGTGTTCTAACATAAACAAACTCTATGTTTTTTCACCGGGATACGGTTGTGTACATCTTAACCCCGAAGGCCACAATGGATTTGGGATTATTCTGGCTTCTGTTGATGTTGTTGTACATTCTCCTTCCATATCTCCCTTTGAAAAACCATAAAACCAATCTAGCCAACACACATAACTTACCTCATTTGAAAACTCCCGCTTTCCTTGAAAAGAATTATTTGCAAGAACTTTTACAGCAATTTCCCTTCCATCTTTCAATTTTCCATAGTACACAATGCCAAAGCCTCCCGAGCCAACCTTCTTCTCATAATCTCTAGTTGCCTCCTTAATCTCAAGTAATGTAAAACAATGTGCTGCTTCAGTAGCTGCTCCATCCAAGGAAGAGGCAAATCTTCGAGGAGGTGAAAATTTTTCAACATGTCCTGAAAAAAAATACAGAATCTGAAGGTTGGTGGTCCATCCAATCAAGTAAATAAAGTGATGTAGTGTTATGTTGCTGCTTCATCTGACCTTTCATAGGGTACTTTTTCTTTCCACTCTTTATAAATATGCAAGAAATAAGAATAGCAACAAGAAGAACAACAGCGGCAATCAATGATCCGGTAATTGCTTTCTTATGATTCTTTCCACTGCTTCCTTTATGAAGATTAACATTGCCCGAATAGCTGCATAACATGGTCAGGTTAGGAGAGGCTTATTGCACGCTTGGTGAAGATAATTCCGGTCTACCATAAGCGTGATTTACTTCAATTCATCTGTAAAGAAATGATACTCACTTTAAGATCAGATCCTTGTTAAAGAGACCAGATGGCACAACCCCAGATAACATGTTGTTCTGCACATACCTGCAATAATTAGATTTACTAAAAAGTGAGCATCAATGTCGACTTAGAAGAAGCAAGTGGATGATGGAGATAAAGGCACAAAAGTGTAGTTTTTCCCCATATACATGTCAGTAGCATGTGATGATTATCAACTATCTTAAGTCATCATCATCTTATGATATTTTTTCATGGAAGTGGAAAAAACCTACGATGGCGTCTTAGGGATATCATCTACTCGTTAATTTGTAAGAAGCTTACGACAAGGACATCCAACTTAGAACCTTTGGTGTTATGATTTTTGTATACAATTGTCCCTACTTGGAAAGTACAGAGGTTGCTTCCAACTTCCAAGAATACCCAACTCAAAACAGAAAGGGTTACCTAATTTTAGAGAATCAATTATACGTGTGGGATAAGAGTCATGTGATGATGGCATGCTAGTAGCATAATTTCATCTTGTGGTGATAATTTCATACTTTTGTGCACTTCTCAGAAGAAAGTTTAATGTGCCAAGTCTAATCATAGAGATAATTTGGTCTAGGATGGATCCAAACACAATGCATTGTCATTATTGTAACAATATTTTCTTCTTTTGGTCCCACGATGACAAAGTTATTCCCAGTTTTGATCCCTGACCCCTGATTTCCATTTTCCACTTTTGGTGCACAACTATAAAATTCTTGCCACTGCTCATTTAACCATCTGGACCACTTACAGGCCAATTCCTGTAGTCTCCACTTGTTAAGTCACCATAAAAGACCAAGAGTGGAAAGTGAGGGAAAAATGAATGTTAAGGACCAAAAGTAGGAATGACCTATTAGTCGTAGGACCAAAGGTAGATTTTTTTATTGCTATGCTGAATGGAGTTTGTGCGAAGCACAAAGGTAATACATGATACATACAGCTCTCTTAGATTCGGAAGGGTTGATATAAAAAAAGGCAGCTCTCCTGTCAACTGATTGTTCTCAAGATGCCTGCAAAAGAGAGAATTTTAAGGTAGAAGCCTAGAAAGAATAGAAATTATCTCATCATATAAATTTTTCTTTTGAGTGGCCTCAACATTTAAACTAAATGACTTACATTATCTGCAAGTTCTGGCATCCACTAAAATCGGGGATTGGACCAGTCAGTGAATTCTCATCAAGCCATCTGTAATACAGATATAACCATCAACAACAACAAACCCAGTAAAACCCATTAAAAACCAAATGATAACAATATGCGGATTAGTATCAAAAAATAAAGGACAAACAGTGTCTAGAGGATATTAGACTTACAGTTCGGTTAAGCTTCTCAGCCTGGTAAATTCTGACGGAGTATTTCCGGACAGATTTTTCCCAGATAGTTTTCTGAAGAAAAAAAAAGTTAAAAGGAAACTATCATCAAGCAAATAAAACTAGAGTATGGTGATTTTTACTAATGTATGGCACCAAAGAAAATAGAAAATGAAATATGGTGAGTTTTGTATACATACTTAGATTTCTTGTCTTAACACAATAGAGTTAAATAGATAAAATGAGTTTGAAAAAATGTCTAAAATAAATTGTTTGAGTTATGTAGAAAAGCAAGATGGCACTAAACTCTTCCTTTATTAATTTTAACATGACAATACATACATTGCTTATACACTTATAAAGTTACATATTCAAAATAAGAGGACAATACCTCTTTTACTAGGAGGAAAAAGGAACCACTAATTTGCTGCCTTACATTTTCAAAAAAAAAAGCTCTCTTACAGAAGTAAACAACGCTCTAATTAGAATATGACACAGCCTCTTGGACTTTCTAGAACACCCAATTTCTTATAGTAAACACTCCACATTCCTTACGAAAAGTGACCTAGAATGTGACCTACTTTTCTTCGGACTTCGGAAATTTAACACAACAGTATAACTCCAGTTTAAGAAAAGTGAATTTTTGTGGTTGAAAGTGATGCAGAGGAGAGAACAAGATGTTGGGCCACACAAAATTTTCCATAGATGGAAAGATGAGTCTTTTTTTGGGGATGTCACAAAAAAGGAAATGAGGAGTATTTTTTTGGGAGAGAGGGAGTATCTCTTATTTTCCCCCCAAAGTTTCTTTCATTCCCATTTTGTTCTCTATTTTTTCATTTTTGGCTTCCAGGCTAACCATAAAAGAAACAACAATATTACCCCAGTGCCTCAAAGGCTCCCGCCCATTGCAGGGTAAAAGAAAAGGGAGGGTCGAATGTACGCAGACCAACTATAAAACAAACAACAAGACAAAATGAGGAAAGAGATTTAAATGTAACTTGCATTGATGTAATCCTTGGGCCAAGACTAGAGTCACATTCAATCCAGGACCATGGAGCTGGCAAACATGGATCCCCACCTTCTTGTGCCCACGGTGATGATCCATAGCTTGAAACAAAACTCGTAATTACTGGTCCTGCAGCTCATAGAAGACGCAATAAAAAGCTTGTCATAACAAGTCAAATACAAAGAAAGTATATGCTTAATTTACTCTCACCTCTCACCCCCCCCCCCAACAAAAAACCCTTCAATGTACCTTTGATCATTGAAAGAATGTGAGAACAAATATCCAACCACAATTATTGACATAGTTAAATACTGAAAATTACTTGGAGCACCTTTGCTAGCACTCTTTTACTCCATCTAGTGAGAATAACAAGTTAGCTAGTGACAATGAAGTAAGAGGAACATCCTGGTAGTTGTAGTCACTGAGAATGGACTTAGAGGGTGTTCGCAACAGGGTGCTCCTAATAATTTTCCATTGAATACCCCCCCCCCCCACCCCCTCGTTTCGTAGTAGCTGTTGTTTTGGTTAGATTATTTGTTCAATACCTGTCATTTAATAAAACCAAGAGGGCATTTAATACTAATTTTCCATTTTTGGCCTTCTCATTCACATTAATTCTCATTTAAAGTGATTTTTAATAGTTCCAACATAGTACAGAGTTTTAGTTAAGGTACTTTAAGTACAGTACTACCAAGTTTTGCAATATTCTTAAACGACAATTAAGGTGAAATGGAGGTAGTATAATGTAACCATGGCCTCCAGACCTTGAAACCATATTTTTTTCTAAGTATATCAATCCATACAGTGAAATGTTGTTTTTTCTTTCTGTTTTTTACCATCCAAGGAGCCATCGCTTTTCTCGAGATACTTGTTTATTTCCATGGCATTCAATATTGGGCCCATTGTAGAATCAGATGTCTTCCCAAATCTAAAAGACAACACAAAGGGGAAGGATAGGTTGTCAAATCCGGGCTCATAAGCACGATATTTCCCATGTGCATTCTCTTGGACATCAACAACTGCCTTGCTGATGTCAGGATTTCCTGGGAGTACTAGCCTGAATTTCCTAGTGTCGCGTGGGCCCAAGTCCTCAAGCTCTGCAAAATACGTATATGCCCAACCAAAACCAGGAAAACCATCTAGGTTCAGGCGATATGTTAATGAACCGTTCCTGCCAACCACAGCTGTCTGCATCACTTTTTGAGGAGGTAATTCGCTTGCGGCGCTTAAATCAATTGGATTTAGGGTTGATACTCTTTCAGTCCCCTCAGCAACGTCGACAAGGTAATTTGCTTTCTTGATGGTGTCTGATGCCCATAGCCTATCAAATGGGTCGTCTGGGTACCTGGAGGAAGGAAAAAACAGAATATTGTTATCAAGCAAATCAAACAAGTGTGAAAAAAAACATGGGTTCCAACCAATGACAACCAACTAGATAATGGTTATTAGGCTAAAATATATGAATCTCTTGAATTTTATGAGGAGACGTGTTTCATGGCCTCCATTTCGGCCAAATATGTACTCCGTAAGTGGAAAGCTACATACTTGGCTTGTAGCAGAATAAGCTGATTTTGGCTGCCACACACATCCTTAGATTTCTCACTTCACCTTAATCTCAGAAAAAAATCTATTGCAATTTTACCAAACTGTGTAAACAGAAAACAAACGCATACCTGATAGGAGCATCACTTTCAGCACCAAAATTTAACCTCGCAGAGACACTAAGAAAGTAACTGTTTTCGCTTGGAGTGAGGTACATGGAGCCGTTAAATTGTCTAAGTTCGAGTGTGGAGATGAATGGCTGCCCGGTGGTGGCATTTGATAAGCAGACACTTACAGAAGGATCCGTGGCAAGAAATATCAACTCTTCGTACTCTATTTTACTAGCATCAGCAATAACTATAGTCGCCCAATTGGTTGGACCAAGAGAGATGTCAAACTTTGGATATACATTATTGTTGTCAAAGTTGCCGTACAAAAAAGTAGCTCTTATAAGATATCTCGTCCTCTTAGTCACATTAAGCGTGTAGCAATACTTTCTGCTATCCGCCGGGAAGTATCTCAATGTCTGGTATTGCTTCCTTGTCTCATTTGTAATAGATATATTAGCCGTTTCTCCGCTTACCATTTGAGTATCGGGAGTCCATTCAAGACCAATTTCATCTGTGTAGCTTTCTTTACCCCCACAATCCACACTCACGAAACCTGTTAACCCATGCAAGTATGTAAAAACATATAAGCAAGATTCAAAAATTCTATGTTCAACATAAATACTCCTAAACAACATGGTTAGTGCACCTCATCTGAATTTTCAATGAGAAAAATCCCGCCCCTTGGGCTTCAACAAAACTCAAGAATGATATTTAACCATTGAAAGCTAAAATCAAGTTCAAATAACATCAAATTCCACTTTGAGGGTCCAACAAAAAATCCCATAACACAAACCATATAAAAAATAGCAGGAAAAAAGAGAAATGTGACTTCAGAAAGCAAGAAACTTGTGTATCTGAAACCATAATTAATGTTGTTATTATACTATTATTATTCTTTATTATTATTATTATTATTATTATTATTATTATTATTACTACTACTACTACTACTACTACTAGTTTCCTATTAGTAGTCTTATTCTCATTTAGTCAATCTTCCTAAAGGGAATTGTTACAAGTATCCTATTAGTAATCTTATTCTATTTTAGTTAATATTCCTAGTACGAATAGAGTGTGATTATGGTAGTTCACTCGTAACGCTTTGTCTATTTTACTCGCACGATCATTAATAAAATTACCAATGGTTGAAGCCAGATCTCTAACTATATGAAGCTAGTCAGGGACTACTCTCCCTTCCTTTTAGCCACAAAGGATCAACTTCTTCTACTTCTACATTCACTAATGTGTTCATAACAGGATCTGAGTAGAAGGTACTTTTTCAAAAAAAAAATCTAATCTTGATTAACCAACAACCGGAAGTGGTAAACATCAATATTTTCTTCTTTTTTTGTTAAAAAAAGCAACATAAATCCATAAAACACATTGCTGGAAAACCCAAGAATGGGCAAAAATAGATTAGCAAAAGAAGCAGAGAGAGTGAATAACCTGGCATCTGGGCAGGTATGGCCTCCAAGAGCAGCAGAATGTAAAGCAAACACAAAAAAATTGGGTAAAATCTAGTTCCCATTTTACCCTTTTTTCTTCACGAACGGAAATGCGACTACCGAACAGATGATGGCATGAGATTGCTGGATCCAGACAGTGTAATCCGACGAAAAAGTGACGGGAAAAAAAAAGAAAAACTAAAGTTGAAGTATTGGGTTTCTCTTCATTGATTGATGGACTACTTACTTGGAGTGAGATTTAATGCCTGGGAATGAAAAGGAAATGTCTTTTTTGCAGATGATTATCAACATATTGATTGAGGAGAGAGAAGGGTGGTCAATTGCAGATTTACAGGGTTTTTCTTGTTGGAAGAGAGTACCTTTTTAAAAGCAGATACAGCCTCAGCAAGGACTCTCTTCTGTTCACATGCCATCCTCTTCAAATTTTGGGACTCCCTCCTCCCTTTATATCCAAATAAAAACTTCTTTTTTATTATCCACCCTAAAGGTGAACATGGTACGATATGATACAGTATTTAGTTCGTACAGATAATTTATTAAATATTTTGGTTCGGTATGAAATTTTACACCATATCAATCTCGATTCTGAAATATCAGTTCGATATGGTTCAAGATGATTCGATTTCAAATTCAAAACGAATCGAGATGAATACATATATGCCTACTTTACACTTTAAAATGTAACAATATCTCTTTATTTTTGAAGAATTGAAAGTACACTTGTGATCTCAGAGCACTGGGGACTGAAGGAGAGAGTATACTGTAATTGAAAGTACATTTAGATAAATAAATATAAAAACAAAAAAATAAATATTTAAATGTAAGAAATGTGTATCAAAACTTTGTTTGTATTCACAAAATAGTATTTCGAATTTTTGTGAATTTTTTATATTCATATACAAAAAACTAAAACTTAAATAAATGTATAACTTACACATAATAGAACTTAAACCAAATTTTCAAAATAAATTACTCCGTATTATTTAGTGAAGAACTATATAAAAATTTCTTATTTTTATAATATATTCGGTTTGGGATTTTCGGCATGGGACATCACATTGTACTGTTTCCAAATATCGTACCGACCGTTCAGTTCTTTCTCGGTATTTTTTCGAGATCAGTTCGGTACTTGCTAAACCCTAATTTAGGCGTTTAAATTATATTTTCATACTTTATTTATTTATTTTGTTTAAAGTAGTTTTAGTTATTGATTTTAATTCTTGGAAGAATAACATATTTTGTGTTATTCCTTTTTTAAAAAACAAAATTATGTACTTTTTTTAATGTTTCCATACTCTTGAGTTCAATGTTCAATTTTAAAATCTCATTTTTTTAAATATGGGGCAAGACTTAAACACTCAATATATACTCTATTCGTCCATATTTTGATTACAATTTCATTTTTCTCTCTTCTCAATAACTTTTGTTTGTTTGTATGTCTTCATTAATTATTTGATAAAATAAAATATTCTTGTCAGCTCTTGTTTTATAGAACTTTTGATGTAGTTTTTTAAAGTGTAATTTCTATTTTTTATTGATTTACCCATTTTTTTAAAAAATGACTTAAAAAATCGTGAGATTTTACCTCGTCCACATTTTGTAATCAAAAAAGGGATGGAGAGAGTGAAAGATTAAGATGACTTTTTTTTTCATTACGCCAACATGCTTTTATAAAAAAATATGTGCTTTAAAAAAATGTAAAGATTAGTTTTAAATTTTAATTGAATAGGTTGACATTTTATTTGGAAATACCTTTGTGATGAACATTAGCAATTTAAAATTTGAATAACTTTATAAGGTGTATTTTAGTTCTGAAAACACTAAAAAATACATTGGACAATTTTTTGAACATACTGAAACTAAACTCTCAATTGAATATAATTTCATTCCAACATTATACCGAAAATATTCTAAACTAAAATTTCTTAAGTGACACAGGGATCTCATAGAATACTTATTCTGGTCCAGAGTATGTGTTTAATTTTGACTTTTTACAATTACTTTAGATCAAATTTTGATCTATAATTAAAAAAAATCAATAGTATACTAATTAAATAAAATAATATTCTAAAAATATATTATAAGATAAATCTAATAAATTTATTTTTATGCTAACATATAATATAACTTTTTTGGAGACATAAATTTTGAAAAATTTACAATATAGAAGACTAATACATAAGTCATTTCTCAATGTAGGACTTGAACTTTTTTTATTCTCTAAATAGTACTTATTAATAATGTCTAGTGGAGGAATAATATCGAGTGATGATAAACATTTACTTGAAAAATGACAAATGAGTAATGATCAATGATCCTACATTGGAAAATAAAAACACATGGTCCTATATTGAGAAAGTCATTATGTTTTAGTTCTATTTAGATAAATTACCCATAAATTTTATTTAGAGTAATTTCATAAAAGATCATCAGTTATAGATCGTTTTACATATTTGGTCACTACATATCAAATATCACTAATTTAGTCCTTAATTTTTATACGGCGTATCATTCTTCACGAATGATCCTTAGTTAATATTTTCGTTAAAACATGGATAAAATTGTATATTCACACTTCTCTCTCTCCTCAAGTAAGCTTCCTCCCTCCTCTCGTACTTCTTCCTAAACTTGTTGTTGAGTTTGAAGTTCTAAATCTAAACTCAAGCGATCACTCATCTCTCAATTGTTGGTCTTCCAAGTAAAACCTAAAATCAAAACCAATAACCTTTATGAATGAATTTTATCGGTTGGTCTCAAGAAATTACAAAGAAAATGAATCTCAAAATTCATCCATGAAGATTACGGATTTTGATTTTGGATTTCAACATGAAGACAAACAATTGACAGAAAAGTGATGTTTTCGGTTTTGGGTTCAAAAATTCAAATTCAACGATGGATTTGGGAAGGAAGTGTGATGGGAGAGAGGAAGCTTAATTGAGAAGAGAAAGGAGTGTGAATTTACAATTTTATCCATGTTTTTAAAGAAAAAATGTTAACAAAGGACCATTCGTGGAAAAGAATATAATTCTCGAGGACTTAATTATTAATATTTGATATTTATGAATTAAATATGTAAAAGGAACTATAACTAAGGACTTTTTATTGAATTTACTCTTTTATTTAATTAATGTTCAAAGTTTGTGAATTTTTGTTAAAAAATTTAGAGTAAATTACCAAAATGGTCCTTAGTAATAATGTATTTTCCCAATTCAGTCCCCAATAATTTTTAATTACCTAATGGTTCTCTACAATTGAGATTTATTCCCAAAATAGTCGTTCGTAAATAATATTACTCAAATGATGATTAATTGAGAGTTATTTTGGTATTTTGATCATCCAAATTTAAAGTATATTCTCGAAACAATTATTTCTATACAACTAAATATAAAATTGAAAAAATACATTGACTATAAATAATTCATGAATTATTTAAAACTTATAAAAAATTTTAAATTTCAAATCAAATAAGCAACTTTGTCCGTCCAAAATCTGCAATCTTGGCATTGAATTAGGAGTCCACGAGTATGTTACTAGACTTGATATCTCGATGAACAATGGGTGGATGGCAGTGGTGGTGCATATGGCAGAGCCCTTGTGAAGCTCCGATAGCTATTTTCAGCCTTCTTTCCCACTGGGTAGAACTCTCAACAGACATGGATTGGTTCCTCTTCCCATGCAACCATTTGTGAAGGCATTCTTTGTCCATGTATTCATAGACTATGAGCTTTGTGCCGTTTGTGGTATTCCCATGCCGCATCTTGGAAATAAAAGACCATAATTAAAATTTATTGAGGGAAAATTCAAAAATTTAAAAACTGGACAATTTGGAGATTGGAGACACGTGTATCTCCCCCTTCCCCCGATCTGCAGAGCCGATATTCCCCCCTCCGTCGGTCGTTCACGATTGGCCATGGTTTCTTCTCAATTCTCTACTCCGGCGAGGTAAATTTGCTGCACTACTCCCTCCGTCTTCACCGACAAACATGTGTTGGAGATAGATTTGCTGTCTTTCCTTCTCCAAACTTTTCAAAGTTTGCTCGCTTAGATATATTATCTGGCGTCCTACAGTCATCCCTCAGTCGAGTTGATGAAGATGGCGTTGGAATTAATTGAAATGATTGAATGCGCCTCAGGCTTTAATAAAATTGTGTCCAAAAGTTCACTGAATTGTCTCCACCAATATTGGGTTTATCACTTACAAAACATGCTGTGAGGAGGGCAAGAACCTTGAGCATATATGATATCATTTTTTTTTGCATAATAATATATAATCTCTTTGGCAATATTGGGCTATAAGACCTTAGTTGTTAATAGATATGTGATTGCAGCTTTACTAATTCACATCCAATGGAAAAGTGTCAGCACACATTTATTTCAACTTGAGCTTCATACATTTATGGTGTTGGTCTTGATCTTAAGGAGTCTATTGCATCCAAAAGTGAAGTTCAGGTTTTTTTCAAATGACTTCTTGCTTGATAGGGAGGGAAGTGGTAGTGATAATCACTGATAAATCACAGTCCCAAAGTTCTGCAGACCTCGAAAGTTCTCCAACGCTTGATTTTGCAGAGAACGGGAATGGTTTATCCTTACCCAAGGCCCAAACGTTTACTTAGTTAAAGAGCCATGTTAATATTGCCTTGGATGTTTCCTTATAAATTCTCTTTTACTCCTTGTTTGGTCTTGGGGCTAAGGGAGGGGGGTTTGAGTCTTTTGTTGATCATTATGCAGAACAGTGTATAAAGGGAGTGGTTTTAAAAAGTTAGGAAGGACGCAAAAATACTTGCGAGTGACCTTTTAAGTGGAACTTATGTGCACGCCTATGGAGATCATATTGATCTTCTTAGAGCCGTAATAGTTGGGTCGTTTGTGATGTCATTTCAAGATGGTCCGGTCTTCATTAGCATACCCTCGTGAACGGAATAATCCAATTTTCTGCACCATGGTACCTCCCCCCTGGAAGCGTGAGGGACTCAATGATAAGCTAGAAGTGTGTCATCATGCCTTGGAATCCATCTAAAGGTTTTTGTTTGAGCAGGATTAAGACCGAGTACATGGAATGTTTCTTTAGTGGTCAGGCGATTGAGTTGGAAGTGGAACTAAGGGTTGATTCACACCAAGTGCCTAAAAGAGACAGGTTTTGGTACCTTAGTTCGATGATTGAGGGTACATGGGGATGTTGCTCATTGCATTGTAGTCGCTTGGCTAAAATGGAGGCTAGCTTCAGGTGTCCTTTGTGACAAAAATATAACAACTAGCATGAAAGGAATGTTTCATCGACCATTTGATAAGTTCAGTGGAAGCATTACAGACTGCTTTTAACCTTACTAAACTGAAATGCAAATTACATTGGGAACTTGTTATATCTCATGATGCCTCAGTCCGTATTCTACATCAGCTCCCTTGGGAGAGATTGATCGTTCTCATTGCATCTTTGCAGGATATGCACAACATCTTTCATGGAAGGCCTTCTTGAAGGCAATATTGAGGTGCACGCAAGGCCTAATTTAAAAACGGTGGTTGCTTCCTTCAGATGACGTGGACCCTTGATCTCTTCATCGAGGGCATCCACAACCGAGTTCCCCTCTCTTTGATGTCTGTGGGCCCATTGTGCCAGGTTCACTTCTTCATATCTAGTTACAGCTTCTCTACCGGTCGTCAATTCCAATAGGACTACACCAAAGCTATATACGTCGCTCTTTACGTTCACTTTTCTTGTTCTCCCATACTCTGCAGTTTTGGGGAAATAAGTTAAAAGTTCTACGATGCAAAAAAGCCTACCAACTTGATTTAAACAAAGACTTTATGCAGAATTTAAAGCTCTTGATTGACACAAACAAAACTTTATAAAGCTCTCCAACGAAGTAAACGAACAATAAGAACGGTTCCAAAAACTCTTTTATAAACGAATCAAAACACATGTTTGTTAGGATAAAATAACTCTTTGAGCAAGAACTTCACAACTCTCTTATGACTTGATAGGAGGATATATTAAGAGTAAAATGACTTAAAATTTCGTGGCTATATAGGCTAGAAAGAAGAGAAAAGTGGCTACAATATCAAAAGAAATTTTGTGAGGAAAATGGTTGAACTTATGAGAATATTTATAAGTAGGAATTGAAGTTGTCAAAATAGGGGAGACATATCTGGGGCAATGTAACCAAAAGTCCCCACAACCGCGGATGCGGTTTCTGGATCTCCTTGACTTGCAAGCATCTTTGCCAGTCCAAAATCTGCAATCTTGGCATTGAATTCGGAGTCCACGAGTATGTTACTAGACTTGATATCTCGATGAACAATGGGTGGATGGCAGTGGTGGTGCATATGGCAGAGCCCTTGTGAAGCTCCGATGGCTATTTTCAGCCTTCTTTCCCACTGGGTAGAACTCTCAACAGACATGGATTGGTTCCTCTTCCCATGCAACCATTTGTGAAGGCATTCTTTGTCCATGTATTCATAGACTATGAGCTTTGTGGTATTCCCTGTGATGCAGCATAACAGCTTCACAATGTTGTTGTGCCTGATTCCTCCTAGGATCTTAACCTCTGCAAGGAACTGTTTCTCCAGCATGTGGCCTTGCATTACTTGGTGCCGTATGCTTTTAACTGCAAGAATCTGGCCTCTCCTTGTCATCACTTTATATACTTTTGCTGAACCTCCATTTCCAACCAAGTTCTCATCTATTAGACCTGCCAGTACCTCCCATTTATTGAATTCTAACCGTTGATATGAAATCATACTCACATCATCATCCCTATCGTTTACAGTTCTCCTTTCCATCCCAAGCCTGAACACGGCTAGAAGAATTACTACCCCAATTACTGCCCCTGCAATTGCACTACAGGTTATAATGATTTTCTTTCTTTTACTAGGCATGGACTTGCAGCTTTTCTGTCCCTGAAGTGCATAATCAGAACAACTATCTGATTCACATCTTGGCAGTCCCAATGTGGGTACACTGGAGCATAAATTTTCTCGATCGAAACAGCCATTTGGAAATCTATTGTTCACTAGATTTTCTGGGATTCTCCCAGAAAGGTGGTTCGAACAAATACTAAGGGTCAGATTAGCCCTCAGTGCGTAAAAAGTTTCCCATATGTCTCCGGATAATTGGTTGTGGGAAACATCAATGTCCTCTAGGTGCAGCTGCTGTTCAAATTCTACTGGAATTGTTCCATTCAAATTGTTAAAAGCAAGTGAAAGTTTAGACAATCTATGTAAATGTGAAAATGCAGCAGGTATAGGGCCACTGAAAGAATTTGCAGACAGATCCAAGTGGACAAGACCGTATAGATTTGATATTTCTTCTGGTATTGATCCGTTCAAACGGTTACTGGAGAGATCAAGAGTCTCCAAACTGTAAGCCAACAACGGCATGGGTATGCCACCAGATAACATATTTTGGCGAAGATCTAACCGACGCAGCCGTTTCATGGAAAACAACTCACCGGGTATTGTTCCTGTGAAAAGATTTGTCGACATAAGCAATGTTTCCAGCTTTGAGCACCTGGAGATGCCAGCTGGTATGGGACCCGAGATGCTGTTCGTGCTGAAATTTATGGAGGAAAGGTTCTTGAGTTGGCACAGAAGTGGTACGAGGAATGATCCTCGGATGTCCATTCCCGGGAGCCATATCTCTGTGACGCTTCCCTTGTTGCATGAAATAAAAGGCCACTGACACGGAGAGGACGTCGAGTTCCACTGGTAAAGGTATGCTCCATTTCCCCATTGTTTTTTGAGGCCAAGTAAAATAGGCCTTTCAGTTCTTGGAGTTTGTGAATTGGCTATGGATAAGAGAAGGAAAGTTATTAAGAACAAGGAGGCAACTTGTGGGTGCATTTTTTTTTTGCAAATAAAACTAGAAACCATGCTCATGAGCATTATGAATCTGGCCTGTTATTTGAGTACAAATAAGTTGATTTGACTTTTGTTAAAAGGACTAGCTGTATACTAAGCCAAGTAGACTTGGTCAATGATGGCCTAATCCATATAGAAGCCTTGTTTAGCATTGCTTTTTGCTTCTTTTTTTTCTATAGCAGGGTAGACTTGGTCAATCTTAGCCTTTACCTTACAATTACTCTTGCTCTCATGAAATTTTTTGCTTTCCTTTTTCATTCGGCCCAAAGTAACATTTTCACTTTTTCCTCTTTTGTCAAGGAACCAACTCAACTAAAAGCTCAAGCTTATAGTTGTGGCCCTGAAAAGGTTTTATATTCTAACACGCCCAGTGTTGGGCCAAGGGTGGGCCAAGGTGCCCTACCGGCCCAGGTCCTTTTTTTTGGGGCCTAATATTTTTAATATATATATATATATATATATATATATATATATATATATATATATATATATATATGTATGTATGTAAAATTTAATTTGTTAGGCCCAAAACCTTTTTTGTCTTGTCTAGGGCCACCAAATCCTCGGGACCGGTTTTGAACACGCCTCCTCACGTGCAGGGGTGACCACTTCGAGTCTTGCATGTGAAACCTTACTTTTTTTTAATGTGTATTTGTGCTTGCTCTTGAGAGAGGAAATCTACTTTTGGAAAGAGCTAACTTTGGCACTAACTAGGAAAGCAAATGATAGGCAGGGTAGCATCACCAAACTGCTGTAATTTTGCTGCACTGTATTTCCTACACCTAATTGCTAATGCTAGTGGGTTTTACTAACCTAAAGTTTTGGGCTTAATTCATTATCAAAGTTTTTCTAAATCATTTCATTATTTTTCCAAGTATAATACTCTGTCTTTAGAAGAAGCTTCTTTTCAATAATATGATATCTTCATTTTATTCAGCTTTGATGGATTTACATGTGCAGATATATAAATACTTTCTGGAAACTGATGAGAATATTCAATATGGTTAACCCTTGCTATAGTCGAAATTCATACCCCTTTGTACATTGTCCTAAAGTGTGAAACTATGTCTTTAAGGTATGTTGTTCCCTACCCAAATAAAACTTTTTCTTCCTAAATACATTTTCTTCGCAACTTTCAAAATAATACTTTTATTGTTTTTATTCCAAAATATGATTTATAATGCCAAAGAGTGCAAACCTATAGTGCCAAGAAACACACTAAAATGTCAACATATAATGCCAAGGGGTAGCATTGCACAGTGCCAACGATCATATTTAAGGGATAAAAACATATTGGGTTCTTTTGATATAAGTTTAATGTTGTAGCAGGTGTTTCTTTATGCTCATCAGCTGATCAAAATTGCTTATAAGATATTTTTAACTTATAAGTCAAATGATGTGTTTGTCTGTGGCTTATAAGTAAAAAAAAAGTAGATTTTAATTGGTGAAACTGGCTTAACAATTACTAAGTATAACTTACTTATTTTTTCTAGCTTATAGGCACAAAGAAATACGTCATTAGCTGGCTAATACGTTAAAAATATCTAATAAGCTATTTTGACTAGCTTATTATTAGCACAAAGAAACACCCACTTATTTTTGAACCAGCTTTTTCGTTTCTCCGTTTTGATCAAATTATTTACAAAACTATTGTTCCCCTTTTATGAATATCAGAAAAAAATGATCACCGCTATTGGTTCATATGGTTTCAAGGTGGGTCAAAAGAGAGAGCGGGCTGCCACCCATGAAGTTCTGTCAGTTCGAGACCCTGAGTTCAGCCTGGAAGCTTATGACCTGCCGCATGTGCTGGAAGATGAGCCGGCTCCTCTCTTTCCTTTAGCGTAAGATTTTTTCCTTCTTGTAGCCTTGTATTTTGCCCAGTTATGCCTGGTTAAAGACATGTAATAGCAGCCTTGTGCCCTTCGTATTGGATTGTGTACGTATGACCCGTTGGTTCATATGTTTTGTGTCCCTTTTGACTTGAATACTTGAGTTTGCTTAATTGCAACTTTTCTCCCGGTTAATGCTGAGTTTCTTCGTTGTGTACTTACTGCCCAATCGAAGTATTTGACTGATCTTTGTGGAGGCATGGGGAAGTTTTAACCTCTTACCAAGTTTGCCCAGTTGATTTTCCATACCCGGGTAGACCTTTTTTTAATGCTTAGGTTGTAGGTGGTGATAAACACATGTAACCTAGTAATGATAGAGAGTGTTTTTGGCCTAGCCAGGTTAACACAAGAGACTTCAACCATATCGGATGGTTTCGAGCCTTCTCTAAGGCTTAAATGCACTCCTCTTCCGGGCGATTAAGTCTTTTGTGGCTCGTTATAACTTACTATCCCAAGACAATGGCCTTAGCCCATTGGTCATTCAAGTCTTCCCTCAGAAAGGGGTTACCGAGGGTGGGTGTAATAACCATTGCAGTGAATGATCCTTTTTTATTTTTTGTTGGGCATCTTATTTATTTTCCCACTAGCCCGCTGTTCCATCATGCTCTTCCATTGACCTTTCTTATTAGTACTCAACAAAGCTAATGTTTTTATTTTAATCTTTTTTAAAGTAAATATAAATGAGTCAGGTGGTGGATCAGGTGACGAGTGAGAATTGAAAACATGATTGAACTATAAACTTGATAAACTTGAGCATGCTATGATAATATGTTATCATCATATTGAAGATGATTAAGTCTATTGATTTCATATTTGAAGACCGCCAGATAATAATGTACCATTGTCATTAACTAAGAAAAATAATGACAGTAACTAAAGTGGGATTAACAAACGTTAAGGCCAATCATTGAACCATGTGGGATTACTTCTCAAAAAGCTAGTCTTAAGTCATGGGCAACTATATGTTGTCGTCTCTCGAGTAACTAATCTCCGTAGGTTAAAGATGTTAACTTGAAAGGACGAAGTACCTACTTCGAATGCCAAAACAAATGTTGTTTACAAAGAAGTTTTTCAGAACCTTTACTCTCTTCAACCTTGTAGTTTTATACCAATATTCCTTACGTTTATTTTGTAATCCTTGAAATATATACACACGAATCAAATACTTTCATTAATATACGTCATTTTTTTCCTATTACGAAATCAAATATAAATATGAAAACATTCTTATTTCTTTCATAACATCTTATTCTCACCTGATCGAACTATATATATATATATATATATATATATATGTATATATATATATATATATATATATATATATATATATAATAAATCTAAATATTATCATAAAATGATAAATATATATATAAATTAAGTAAAAAATAAAAAATACCTCCATGAAACGGATTAGGCTAATCCAAATCGTCCTGGTCGGATTTCTCCCGGCGGTTGCCCCTCTCTCTCGGCGGCTGGTCGGATCTCCCTTCTTTCTCGTCGGTCGGCTGGGATGGTGGGTGGCGCGGCTGGGATGGTGGGTGGCGAATGAGTGGACGGAAGGGAAGGGGTAGGTTATCCGAATAGAGAGACGGAGTAGGCTAATCCATCTGGCTTTAATTTCACTCGAAACGGATTTGGCTACTCCGTCTAGGGGTTTTTTTTTAATAAGTTGAGACGGAGTACGCTACTCCGTTTGGTAATTTAAACACCTAAAACGGATTTGTTTAATCCGTTTCAATAAAACTTTCCGAAGGCAAAACGGAGTAGCCAAATCCGTTCTGCACTGTCAGGAAAAAAAAGTCTGTGCCAAGAATGGATATTTTTTGTTACATATGTTGGTAATTTACTCCTACAATTATATATATACAAAGATCCAATTTTGATTTTTGAAGATGATTTAAAGCAGGATTAGGGTGGGGTAGGGGTTGATCTAGGGTGGGGGTTTTAGGGGGTGGATTAGGGGTGGGTTAGAGTGATAGAAATCATTACTTTTTCGATTAAAGTACCAGAAGTGCTTCAAAAATGTAGTGACACCGTTAGTGTCACTGTTGGCGAGTGTCAATGGAACCGTGCCCTTAATTAAATACATACTCCTTTGTTTAAAAAAACTTCACCTTTTTATTTTACATTGAAAGTGAAAAAGTATATCGTCTAAATTTATTTAAAATTTTGAAGAGATCACATTTGAGAAATTTACCTAAATAAGACTAAAACATAATGACTTTTTCAATATAAGACCAGGGGCGAATCTAGTTCAATGGAGTAGGGGGCAAATGACCCCAACTAGTTATTTTGTAATAAGGTAAAACATGAAAAAATTTAAATTTTTATGTATATATGCCTCCAACAAAAACTAATGTGACCCAATCTAATTAGGCTAAATTTAAATTTTTTGTTAATTTTTTTTAGTAAAGTGTGTGTTATTGCATATAATTAATTTTTTATAAAATAAAATTTCATATAACCTATTAAAAATGTTTTAAATTCAATAAATGTTTGAAAATAAAATTCATTAAATTGAGAATGTTGAACGCATGGATTAGAGAAGGGCAATCCACTGTAAGGCCACCATTTTTTGATGGAACAAATTACTCCTATTGGAAGGAGCGGATGAGATTTTTTGTTCAATCTAATGACTTCAAAATCTGGCTTGCTATCAAGAATGGAGATAGCTTGCCGATGAAGAAGATAGGCGATACACTCATCCCGAAGAACGAGGATGAATATGATGAAACCGACTTCAAGAAGGCTCAATTGAATGCCACCGCCATAAACTTCTTGTATTGTGCTGTCAACGCCAATGATTATCAAAAGATATCTCGTTGCCAAACCGCCAACCAAATGTGGAACAAGCTCAGAATCACATACGAAGGTACGCCGCAAGTTCGTGAATCAGAAATTGATTTACTAACCCATGAATATGAGTTATTTGCTATAAAAGAGAACGAGCTTGTAGAGGACATGTTTGAAAGATTTTCAAACATCGTCAACGACCTTGATATGCTTGGAAAGACTTTCACCGACAAGGAGTTAGTGAGGAAAATCCTGCGGAGTCTTACCAAGGAATGGGAGTCGAAGGTTAACTCCATTTATGAAGGCCAAGATTACAATGTCATCACATACGACGGTCTTCGAGGTAACCTTATGACTTACGAAACAAATCATCTTTCTCATACTCTTGACATTAAGAAGAGAACGGGAATTGCTTTTAAAGCATCTTCTTCTCAAAAAGTAGAGATTGGTGATTCTTATTCGGATAGTGATAGTGATTCTAGCACTTCCTGTGATATTTTTATTGAATGTTTTAACGAGTTTTTGAAACATGAGCTAAATAAGAGCAAGAAGAAAAACACCCCAAAATGTCACAAGTGCGGAAGGCTTGGCCACCAAAACTTTGAGTGCTCGAAGCTCAAGAAAATGAGCAAACAAGATGAATTCGCGTATTTTTCATGGAAGTACGATCAACCTTCCAAATACGATTGCCTCATCGCTCTTGAAGAACAAGATGGGTGGTCGGGTACGTGACGCACTTGAAAGGTGTGCTTGAAGACTACAAATTTGTAGTGGATACTCCAAGCACTTAACTAAAGAGATTGCATCAAAGGGGAGTAAATATTTTTTTAATTAAATGTTATCTTTGAGATTTATTTGTGATAATTGTTATTTGGGGAATATACAAAGGATGTTTTGCATATAGTAAGGGGGAATTATTGCTATGTGTTAATCTTTTTGTATGATTTATTTTTTAAGGAGAGAGAGCATATTTTAAGGGGAAGTTTTTTATTTCCTACAAATGCATGATTTTTGGGGGAATGTGATTTTTCTTAATTGTTTAGAATTTTTTTTCTCTCCCCGGAATGCATAAGTTATTTTGTTGCATTATTTTTTATAATGCCAAAATGGGGAAGAGTATAGGAGTATATGCTTTAATTTATTATTTGTAGTTAGCATATCCTCAATGTGTTTGTCCTTATCAAAAAGGGGAAAATTGTTGGAATGCATGAGTTCAACCCTTTCTGTGTTGTTAAGTGTTGACTCACGGGTTTCAATAATTGACAAACACAATTTATTCAAGTCAAGATCAAAGTGCTACAACGACAAACACGAAAACTTGAAGTGCCATTCCTTGACGTATTCAAGAAAGTGCACATGATTTTATTGGAGTCTCAGACGCGTTCGGAGCGCGTAACGGAGGACTCAGAAGAGTAGAAGATTTCCGAAGACTTTTTATTTATTTGATTCTTAGGAAGTATTGTAAGGATGACAAAATTAATCTTCTCTCCAAAATTATTTTTATGAGAGTTAAAATAAAAAATATATTTATTTTTAGAGTTAGTTGAAAAATCTTTTAACTGTCCAAAATATATTTAGTGAGTCAGTTTCAAAATAGTGTGTCAAACATTTATCAAAATATTTATTTTAATATTAGAAAATATTTTTGGAAAGCAAAAATATTTTATTCAAATATTTTCGTGTTCACCATTTGACACACAAAATAATTTTGGGACTCAATTTCTACACTCCAAATATCTTTCTTTTATTCAAAATTATTTTTGAATATTAATTGAGGTGATGGGGAGCCTTCCCCTGAAATTTTTGTTGGAAATAAACCTATAAGCTCCATTTTTGTACTTCACCTCGCACACATTATTGTGGCAATAATCGATTATTACTTCTGGAATTAATCGGTTATCTCGTCCAAAAGGAACCAATCGATTAATACCTTTGACTTTAATCGATTATCACTTTTCCGCGCAGAAGGATATTTGCTCAAACGAATTTAATCGATTTTTTCAGTGCATTAATCGATTATGATGATGCACTAATCGATTATGATGATGCATTAATCGATTTTTATGCTGCATCTTTTCAGTACAACTTCTTTTCTTGGACCAACGGATATATTTCTTCAACTTCTATTTAAACACACTTCCTTGGTCATTTTTGAGAACAAGAAACACTCCAATACTCCCCGTTCTTGAGGTGTTAATCCTCCATCAATCTTTCCTCAAATTTATATTATTTTGAGAGAAAACTATTTGTTTTTAAGAGAGGTTTCTTGTCATCCATTAGAGCTAAACATTTTCTCATTCCTACTCTTTTGAGAGCTATTGTTGAGAGGTTGAAGAAGATTGTTCTTCTTGTTGTTCAAGACTTATGTGACTTAAGCCTTGGTTGTGAAGTCTTGTAGAGGGCATATCTACGAGCAGTTGTGTCGAGGCTTGTGGGATTCAAGTTCTCGAGTTGTAAACGGTTTGTTAAGCACCCATAAGCTTAACGGAAGTAGTGGTAGCTTCGAGAGAGGCTCTCGGGGAACTGGACTAGCCACGAGGTGGTGAATCAGTATACATCGGTGTGTTCTTTGCCTTCTCTCTTTTATTTCCGCTGCACTTACGTTTATATTATTAATCCTGCGAAAATCGGTAAACATTCTCAACAACTCTATTCACCCCCCTCTAGAGTTGCACGCCTTGTCTAACAAAGATTACATTAAAAGTTGTACAAAACAAGATGCGAATAATGTGATAATAATATTTTTAATCAAATGATCAAAAAAATGAAAAAAAAACAAAAGTTATCGAGAAGTCAAAATAGCGACCTTGACAATAATTCTGGGACGTAGGGCATATTTCCTCTTAGGGTGTATTCCAAAATGGTCCTTTATAATATATAGAGTGTTTACCTAAATCAACTCGCAATAAGTGATAACTACCTACGTACTTTATAATTGAGATTTATTATTTTGGTAGTCCTCCATAAAAATGTGTATCAAATATATTAAGCGTAGTGTATTTTGATATTTTTGATTATCTAAATTATGAGTGAGTTCTCAAAATAGCCGTTTTCAAATTAAATGTTTTTCTAAATCACCCCACTGAGATTATAATTATAATACTTCCCCAATTCACGGGGGGTTATCGCGAGAAAAATCTCAATTATAGAGTATCATATACGTAACTATTATTTATTGAGGAACATCGAGAGAAAATACCTCAATTATAACGTAACATATAAATAATTATTTCTTATTGATGGCAGAAATAAAAAAATCCTATTACTACTTATTTAGGATCTTAGGGAATGTTTCTCCATGCTGGTGTGCTTATTGACTTATTGTTGATAAACAGTTTTTAACTTATAAGTTGCTTATAAGTCCGATATTTTTTTAATAGTAGTAAAATGACTTCAACATTAAATAAGTCATTTATAAAAATTCATAAATAAAGAGGGATAGTTTTGTAAATAATATTGTTAAAACAGAAAAATAAAAAAACTGATTTAAAAATAAGTAGCTAAGACTTACTTATTTTTTCTCACTTATAAACGGTTTATAAGTCAACTTATGAGCATACAAAAACATGTCATCAGGTGACTTATAATATAAGTTAAATATTAATTATAAGCAGTTTTGACTAGCTTACAGCAACTCCAATCACTCTTTTATCTTCTAAATTATAGATGGATAGATGCTACTATTCATTTTTTCTGTGCTCCAATGGGAGAGCTACTTTTAAAAAAGGCAAGCTAATAATAAGTTCACGTGCAATTTGAAAATCAACGCTCCCCAATTTTTTTAAAAAAATAAAGTTTCTCGTGCAAAGATCGAAAAAAGACTACGCTTGCACGTGAGAGAACGTGTAAAAATATAAGAAATATTTTCTAAACTACAACCTCAAAAATTGAGCTTTTGGTTGAGTTGATTCTTTGAGGGGCTAAATAGTGCCAGTATCCCCCGTGGTTTGCAAAATAGGCACCAAAACCCCCTCTGTTTTCAAAACTTATTTCAAAAGTCCTTGTGGTTTCAAAATGCTACACCCGTGCCCCCTCTGATCATTTTTCGGCCATTTTTCCGGCGAAGAAGGGGGGCATTGCTGCATATTTACTAAACCACAGGAGGTATCGGTGCTGATATTTATCTCTCGCTTATTTTTTTTGTGTTTTCCATTTCTTCCTTTATTTGTTACTTTTATTAATAAAGGTTTTTTTAAAATTATTTTTATAATGCTCATAAAATTTAAAGTTATTTTTGTTTGAAAAAATTACTCCCTCCGTCCCAATTTAAATCGTCTATTTTGATTTTTGGGCACATTTAAGAAAAATAAAAAATATACTTGATTTTCCGAAATTGTCATTACTTTTTAGAAGGGTGATGATGAATGAGAAGATAAGGTGAAGAAGAGTGACTTATTTTAGGAATAGTTTAGGTATTTTATTTTTAAAAGTTTACGAAAACAACTAAGAGACAACTTATTTTGGGACGGAGAAAAAAGGCAAACAGGCAATTTAAAATGGGACGGAGGGAGTATCATATAATGTGTATGTACTTCTCAAATCAACAATATTTGTTTTTTCGGAAAAAAGTAAACTTTTTTTTGGAGAATTTCAAAAAAAATGACGAATAAAATAAGAAACAAAATAATAGAAAAAAAATGAATATCTTCTTCGAACATCTCAATTCTAAGGACTTTTTTAGGCTTGTCCATTTTTTGTATCAGACTTTTTTGTGTATTTTTTATTTTTTATTTTATTTTTCCATATTTTTATTTTTTTATTCTAGGTTTTTCTTTTTGAACTTTTCAAATAAGTACGTAACAAAAAGTGAAAATGTTTAATTTCAAATAGATGCAATGTATGTTAATTTTTTTTTTTTTTATTTTTATTTTTATTTCAAAAACAAAAAATTTTAAAATTTTAAAACATTATAAAAAATTGAAAATAAATTAGAAAAAAAAACTAGGAAAAGAAAAAAGAGATAGAAAATATTTAAAAAAAGAAAAATACAAATAATAAACGAAAAATAAAAAATGAGCACGAATACCCCCTATGATTTAAAAATTATGCGCAAATGCCTCCTTTTCGCCGGAAAATGGCCGGAAAATGATCAGAGGGGGCACGGGTGCAGCATTTTGAAAGCACGAGGACTTTAAAAATAAGTTTTGAAAATAGAGGGGATATTGGTGCCAATTTTCCAAACCACAGGGGGCACCAGAGCCATTTGACCATTCTTTGAGAGGTGAGACCTATTCGATCTACATCCCTCTAATGCCTCTTGATTTTATACGGAGTTTAAAAAATTGAATAAAGTCTGTTTTACACTACATGGTTGGAATTGAACTGAAAATTTCAACAGCTAAAGTACTATTGCTAATTAGTTGGAGATGCTCTTATAAGTAGATAGAAATATTTACTTAACCTCTCCAAAATTTTAACTGCAAGACTCTTGAATTAGCCTCTACTTGTTATCAATTTATATGCATACGGAGTAGAAGATTTGGGCAGAAATTTTCAGCCTTTTTGGAAATTTATATAATCTAGCCTTTTGGATTACTATGTATGTATGTGTGTGTATGTGTATAGTAATTTCCATAATTGGTCCTTTTTAACATGAGGTTTCCATATTTAGTCCTCTATTATCAAATATTACTCCGTAGTCTTTTTTTAAGGGTGCCTTTCCACAAATGGTCCTTTTTTATCTTCTGTCATGTTGGTATTAATTTAAAAGCTAAAAGTATAATTTGACATCAACATTATGTCTAGTGACGTGTTCTGATATTAGTTAAGCGGATAACACAAAAATAATGACTATGATTGTGCGCTAGGATTCCGACGAAAGACCACATTTGAAGACTATGGTTGTAGTAGAAAGCGACTATAATTCACAAACGATGGAAAGGGAACATCCTTTCGAATTGTGTGTGACAAAAAAGAAATATTATCATTGCGAAATTACACTTTTTAGCCCTCAAATTAACACCAACATGATAGAAGATAAAAACAGGGACAATTTGTGGAAAGATACCCATAAAAGAAGGACCACTGAGGTAATATTTGATAATAGAGGACTAAATAGGGAAACCCTCCTGTTATAAAGGACCAATTTTGGATTTTACTCATATATATATATATATATATATATATATATATATATATATATATATATATATATATATATATATATATATATATATATATATATATATATATAGGGTCGGTTCAGGTGAGAATGCACCTTGGTGAAAGAAATAAGAATAAAATCTAGCCTTTAGATCTCATGCATCGTGCGGCTCAGATTGCATCCTGCGCTCAGATTTTGAGATGGTGCATTTTCAAAGGTTTTTGGTGCATTTCGACGTGATGCATTTTGAAACCATTTTGATGCACCTAATTTTGATGCAATCCTGGCCCTTAGATCTCACAATCTAAAGCACCAGATTCATTCTCATTTCTCTACTAAGATCGAATTCTCACCAGAACCAACATCTATATGTGTGTGTGTGTGTGTGTGTGTGTGTGTGTGTGTGTGTGTGTGTGTGTGTATATATATATATATATATATATAGGATTCTTCCCCGAGGTGGCCTGGTTGGAACGAATATGACGGAGTGAAATAAAGAGACGTTACAAATTTGTTAATCTATCCACCTTCAATAAGAATACATGGATGGATAGATCCAAGGAGACAAGACTGTATGAATCCCGGCCCAGGCCACTTTCTTTTGCTTTTTTGTTTTTATTATACTACCTTCATCCCTAAATATTTGCCAGATTTGTATTCACGAGGTAAAATATCAAAGTTTTTCAATTCATTTTATTTACATATTGGTATAGAAATAAAAAATAAAATTTGCATATCAAAAAACTACATGAAAAGTTCTTCGAAATAAGAGGTGTCAAGAATATTTTATTTTATCAAATAACCAATGAAAACGTAGAAATAAACAAAAGTTCCCGCAACTGCTGAAAAAGCAAACGTTGCAAATAATTTGAGACGGAGGGAGTAGTGAAGATGGAAAATATTATAATGTCCAAACTCTTATGGCTTTACATGACAATTATCTTAATTGCTGGTTATTAATTACTAATCCCAAAAACTAGTCTCGTTTAAGTAATTAAGGTATAACTCTTTTCATTTTTGACAAGATACAATTGCAAATAAGAATTGATATGGTGCACTTGCATTTTGATGCTTTTTTTAATACATTATATATACTCCAATACATATATGTAAATTTATTGTATTAAACCTTTTTGTTACTAGCTTAGCCTCTTCTTTGCCAAGTAAAAGAGGTCTCTACATTTTGGATGGGAGGAGTTTCCTTAGCTCCTTTCTGAGAATCTTCTCTGTAGAGGACTTGGGTATTGACGTTGTGAAATACACCCGCCTCACCTTCTTGTAAGGTGAGACGTGGTTGGCCACAAAATCGATTAGATTTGCCTCAGTTAATGCAGAACCGTTCCCTCTCACCACTAGCGCCACCGGTATCTCTCCCACTTCCTCATCGACCTCAGATGTCACTGCAGCGTCAGTGACATCTGGATGCGACATCAACACGGCTTCCAGATCGGCAGGGCCGATCTGGAAGCCCTTGTACTTGATGATGTCCTTCAAACGGTCTTGCACGTAAAGGTACCCATCTTCGTCGAAAGAGACAATGTCTCCGGTGTGCAACCACCCTTCGTGGTCTATTGCCCTCTTGGAGGCCTCTTCATTGTTCAAGTACCCTTTCATGATGGAAGGCCCTCTTAGCCAAAGCTCACCACTACTTTTGGGAGGCAAAGGTGAAAATGTATTCCAATCTACCACTTTAGCCTCCATGTTTGGGGCCAAGAGCCCCACCGACGAATACTTGTGAATTTTTGCGGTATTGAACCCGCGAGTTCCAACTGCACCTGATTCCGTCAGGCCATAGCCTTGGATGAAGTCGATATGCGGGAAAGTCTGCAGGAAGTCCTTGACGCATGCGGCGGGGACAGGGGCTGCCCCTGATGAAACTTGTTTCACCCCTTTCAGAAGGACAGTAGCTGCCCTTGTCCCCACCTTTGCCTTTCTAGTTAGTGCTCTCAACAAGGGTGGGACCACCGGGATATGTGTCACATCGTATTTCTCGACCGCTCGTTCCATCTCGTCTTCGTCGTACTTTCTCATCACGACCACTGTGGAGCCCAACGACAACGAGCCCATCACGAATAGTGAAAGCCCGTACACGTGGAACATCGGCAAGACGCCGAGGTAAACATTCTCTCTGCTCCGGCGACACCCGCCTTCGTACTGAGACGCTTCGAACCTCACGAAGAGTTTGACTGTGGCGATGAGGTTTGCATGCGTCAGGATGACGCCCTTGGAACTCCCGGTGGTCCCGGAAGAGAACAGAATGGCGGCAGCATCCTGCTGCCGGATCCTCGGCCTGGGGGCGGAGTTTGGATCGGTGCTAATTAACTTGAAGAAAACAGAGTCGGCCGGGAAATCAAGATTGTTCGTACCTTCCGGCAAGCCGATCGCCGGAATGCCGAATTCGGCCAAGTCTCCGACTCTGTCCACGGAGGAGAACGCGAGCCTGACGTTGCCGTCGAGAGCTTGCTTCTTAATCTCTAATGAAGTGCTCAGAGGATTCATGGGGGCGGCCACGGCTCCGAGACTGAGAACAGAGAGAACGAGAACGGGGAAATAAACGGAGTTGGGAAGCAAGAACAAGACGACGTCACCCTGAGAAACGCCGATCAGGTGGAGGCCGCCGGCCACCGATTTGACCAGAGAGTAAAATTCCGGGTAGGAAATCGAGAACCCAGATCGGGAATCGACGAGAGAGGCGGCGCCGGAATGGTTGTGGGAGAAGATGAGGGAGACAACATCGAGAAGTGGATCTGCCGGAAGTTGAACGGAAGGGTGCTTGCTTCGGTATATCCCTGTTTCCGGCGAGTACCAGTGCGGGAAGGGGGTTCCTTCTCCTCCTGGTTCGATCGAATCAACGTTGGATTTGTGGGGAATTTTAGCCATTGAATTGATTTGGGTGGAGATGATATCTAGCCTTCCAAGTCGCAACGGATGCTGCAGGTCACGTTTATTATGGCAATTTGGCATCTACTCCCTCGATCTTTTCCTTTTTCAGGCCTCTTAATATACTCCCATTAACCATTATAAATAAACTACCAATCTTATCTTTGGTATACTCCCCGGCACCCTAGAATATGTGAAAAACTAACTTCGTTGGGATTTTCCACCCATTCTTTCTTCATATTCATCTGTGTCGTTATATTTTCATCTTCTTCTTTGAAAAAATTATTGTTGGATATCCCCAATTCGGAGAAATTACCTTCAAGTCACATCTTTTTTGAAATTATATTCTGGAGTACTTTAAAATATCCAAAAACTTGCTCTGTAGAGACTTTCCTTTTTCTATTATTATTATTATTATTATTATTATTATTATTATTATTATTATTATTATTATTATTATTATTATTATTATTATTATTATTATTACGGTGGAGTTCTAGTGACACTGGAAAACGGTGCCACTAGCGGTGCCACTGGGTTTTTGGGGCACCTCCGGTGCTCCGTTCGTAAAATTGACGGTTCCTACCCCCTAACCCACCCCCCACCCTACCTCCACCCCTGCACCCCCACCCCAACCCCGCCGTAAGCCCCCCCACAAAATGTGTGGCTATTATGCATTGCATAATAGCCACACATTTTGTGGGGGGCTTACGGCGGGGTTGGGGTGGGGGTGCAGGGGTGGGGGTAGGGTGGGGGGTTTAGGGGGTAGGTTAGAGGGGGTAGGAACCATCAATTTTACGAACGGAGCACCGGAGGTGCCCAAAAAACCTAGTGGCACCGGAGTGGCACCGTTCTCCGGTGTCATTAGAACCGGACCGTTATTATTATTATTACTACTACTACTACTCTTACTACTACTACTACTCTTACTACTAATACTACTACTACTATTATTAATATTATTAGTACCATTATTAATATTATTATTATTATCGCTCACTTCGCCATTGTCTTTCGCAATTGTCACCAGGTTGTCACTACCCACCTCTGTTGTCGATTGGGGCGTGCTGGATTGTCGCTGCACGCATTCTAATAATAATACTTATAATAATAATAAAAATAATAATAGTAAAGAAGGAAAAAAGGAAAGTCTCGACAAAGTAAGTTTTTGGATATATAGGGTACCCAGAGTATATTTTAAAATCTTTTTGTAAACACTATCAGCAACGAAAAATGCTATTTTTGATACCAATTGATTATGATCATTTTAAAGATTATTTTTTATACTAAAAATGATGTTTTTGAGAAAAAGAATCTTGTGTGATGCATGACGCTAAGCTAGGGTGTTAACACCGAAGTTAGGCCGCTAATTGTTATTGAATATTATGTTGATTACTAATAAATGATGATTATGATGATGATTATTGATTGATGATTATGATGATTAAATCTTGATGAATATTCAGATTAAAAATGATAATTATGAAAGATTAAATCATAATTAATATATTGATGACTGTGAAAATAATATGTATTGTTAAGGGTATCTAGAATAACTCTAAGATATACCCATAATAATGTTGATTTTGAAAAGTATCTAGAAGACCTCTAAGATATACCCATTTAAGTTAGGCCTTGCGGGTATAATATCTGGTGGTCAGGGTTAAAACGTACGTACGGGATTCAAGAACCAAACTTGAGTACCTACTTGTTGAAAATAATAAAACAAATCAAGAATACTTGATTGTAATGTAGATTGGCTAATCAAATATTCTCTTGTTGGAGAATATCCTTGATGGAAATCTCTTGATCAATCAAATATATTTGATTGATTATAATTTCCATCCTATTTCCTTGATTGTCCTTATTATACCTCTTTGTAGTATTTAAACACTATTATGGTGTAGAAATAAAATATGAAAGAATGTTGTGAATTCTCTTAGGTAGTGTTTGACAACTAGCATTTCATTTCAATTCATGCATTTCAATTCCAAAATTTGAAATCCTGAATTTCAAATGACAAGGGGAGGTGCATGGATTTCAAATTAAGTTTTGTTTTGAATGTAAAGAATTTGATTCAAATCCAAATTCAAAATGCTTAAGTTTCCCAAACATGGAATTTAAGCCAAATCCGGATTTGAAATCCAAATCCATGTTCCCAAACATACCATACTCTTTTGTAAATTCTAATATGGTATCAGAGCCTTCATTCGATCCCACAATTGAATGAAACACAACTTTCTTCATCTACCATAAAAAAATGTATGATAAAACTCCTCTAACGGGCAGCTCCACCAACACAGAGGAATCCAACCCGATGAATCAGCCGATCAATCTTGCACAAATTCTGGAAATTCTTCAAAATTTTCAGAATTTGGCACCCAAGGCCGAACCTACCGAGAGCTCGTCCAATCAACCACTAAAAATAGCAAAAAAGCTCAACGATAGGAACTACGCCATTTGGGCACGCAAAATGAGTCTGGCATTGGATTTGAGAGGGCGGCTTAAGCACATCACTGCCACACCTCTCAAATCCGATGACCCCAAATTTATCAAATGGAGATAGGCAGATTCAACAATTATAACATGGATTCTAGAAAACATAGAATCGGATATTGTCAATCAATATATCGATTATCCTACTGCTTAGGATCTGTGGAAGGGAATCAAGCCACCTACGGCTCTGGGAAAGATCCCTTGCAGGTATACAACTTGATGGTGAAAGCTAGCAGCATCAAACAAGGAGGCCAGACACTAGAGAAGGTCTATAGCCAATTGCAAGTTGTATGGAAGAAAATCGACAGGAGGCGACCAAACCCGATGAAATTCCCAGAGGATATGACGATTTTCACACAAATACAACAACAAAATCGTCTATATCAATTTCTACAAGCCATAAACGAAGAGTTTGATGTAAAAAAACGTGATATACTCAAAACAAATCCTCTCCCTTCTGTAGAAGAGGCATGCGCCCAAATCAGGAGGGAGGCTACTAGGAAAGGAATAATAAAGGGATACGATGGGCCTTCATCGGGAGATGCTCCCTCGGGTCTTGGCAGTGGGTTCGCAGCCACACGAGGTGCATTGCAATCGGAAAAATCCATGGTTTCGTCATCTCGCATAAATGAGGACAAATCAAAATTGAAATGTACCTACTGTGGCGGAACCAAGCACACCGCAGAAGGATGCTTCAAGAGAATCGGTTACCCAGATTGGTGGCCTGGCAGCCGAAAGAGAGGGAAGAAGTTGCCTGGGATCGCTGGGGCAGTGGTGGGCAATCAAGAGACCACCAACACCACCACTGTCCAAGCATCTGAAAGCTTCACCGGAATCGCCATGGGTAACGTCGAAGAAGAAAGCAGCGGCGCAAGAGGGAAAGGTGAAGAGTGTAGAGGCGAAGTGACGGGTAGGGTTTGGGGAGAGGGATTAGATACTCTCTCCCAATCAGGCCTAATAAATAAAATTTGGTCCAAACCTAACCAAATTAAAAATAACCAGTGGATTTTTTATTGTGGAGCTACTGACACGATGTCCTTCGACCATTCCGATTTTAATTCTCTAAATCAGTCCAAGATAACCCATATCCAAATGGCCAATGGGGATTATTCTCGAGTCGAGGGCACTGGTCCTATATCAATTTCTCCATCCATCCGCCTTGATAATTGTTTATATGTCCCTACACTATCCCATAAACTATTGTCAATAAGCCATATTACTAAACAGCTAAATTGCACTGTTCTGATGCACCCTACCTTTTGTCTGTTACAGGATATTCAGACCGGGAAGATCATTGGGCGTGGTTCTGAGCACAACGGGTTGTACTTTGTCGATGAAGTTGACAACCATGGAACTGCCACACTTGCTCATGGGATAGTTGATCGACAGGCATGGCTGTGGCACAGGCGTCTTGGTCATGCTTCTTTGGGGTATCTCAAAATCCTCTTTCCCAACTTATTTCGAAAATTTTGTCATTTTCATTGCAACAGTTGTATCCTTGCAAAAAGTCATAAACACTCTTATCCATTAAATAACACTGTTGCATCACAACTTTTTTCATTAGTCCATTCTGATGTGTGGGGTCCTTCTCCAAAACCGAGTCCTAATGGGTATCAATATTTTTTGTTGTTCATTGATGACTGTACCCGCATGACTTGGGTGTATTTTCTCAAACATAAATCTAAAGTTTTTGAAAAGTTCACCCTATTTTATAAATTGATCCACACACAATACCAAAAAGAGATTTGTATTCTCCGATCTGACAATGGCGGAGAATACATTAATCATCCCATGAAAAAGTTCTGTGAAGAAAATAGTCTGATCCACCAAACAACCTGTTCCGATACCCCCCCAACAAAATGGTGTTGCTGAACATAAAAATCGAATCATCCTTGAAATCACTAGAGCCCTTTTAATCGAATATAGTGTTCCGATTTAGCAATCGCTACCACCTAGGGGTGGACACGGTACGGTTCCGAGCCAGTTCGGGTTCTGGAACAGCCACGTTCCGGTACCGCCACCCCTAGGTACCGGTACCGTGACCGGATCGGGTGGTACCGATTCTGGTACCCGGGCCGGAAGTTCCGGTACTAGACCGGCCGGTTTCGGCAACCCCAAATTTTTTTTTGCTTTTTTTAAAAATTTTTAAAGTGTAAAATTGTAATTTTGTAATTGTTAAAGGAAAGAATGAAATAAAAAATCTAAAAATGTAGTTGTTATTTAAATATTGTAAAATGAGTAATACACGAACTGAAGAACAACTACATTTAATATCCTGACGGTTCAAAAAAAGCGACGAGTTAAAGAACCATAAATAAACCCTTGAAGGAGCTTATATATTGCTCACCTAAAAAATAATTACATATTTACATTAACATAAAAAAAGTTTATAACTTATTCCTCAGAACTCAGACTTCCATCTATGGTTGCATTCATGTAATGCTCCGAATTGAATTGATACCCTGACTCTTGAGCTCGACGTCTTGCCAAGAGCCAATCTTGGTGGCAAACAAGTGTTTCAATAGATTCAGTGTTGCTGTGCGGTGTAGGCTCCTCGTCCCCCGTCCAGATTATCCAGTCCTACTTCATCAACATCCTCAAATAGACTATCAAGAGAGGGGAGATTCGCATCCCCTCTACCAGAATAAATCTGGTCGAATTCTTCATCCGTCATACCGTCCCCGATGAATTGATCGGGGATAGTAGGAAAGGAAGAGACAGAGTGTCTTCCTCGAGAACCGCGTGAGGTCGAACTGTCGGAGGTGGCTTTAGCTTTGCCTTTCCTCAAACTTCGGGTGTACGGCGCCCATATCCACGTACCTTCTACCGGACTCTCTCGACATTTTAATATATATATTTTTTGATATTAAAAATAATAATATATTAAATTTCGAAAATTTAAAAAAAATTCAAAAATTTATATATTAGAATTTCAAAAATTTCAAAAAGTAAAGAATATATTTAAAATATAAATTATATATTTTTTGATATTAAAGAAAATAAAATATTAAATTTCGAAAATTTAAAATAATTTCGAAATTTTATATATTAAAATATTATATATTTAAAAAAGAATATATAAAAGAGATAATAAGATTGAGAGATTGAGATTTGAGAGATTGATAGATTGATAGATTGAGAGATGGATTGAGTGTGATTTTTTAATGAAAAAAATGAAGTATTTATAGAATGATTCATCCCCCTCCCCTTCCCATCCCCCCTCCCCTCCCCCCTCAAACGGCTCTTTAGCCGTTGAGGCCGACCCCCCCCCCCCACCCCATTGACCCGTCTCTATTTTTTGGCAGGAATGGCAGCTGAAGGTATCCGTTGAAGGAAGCAAAACAAAAAAGAAAAAAAAATTAAACCGGTGCCGGTAACGAAATTTGGGTACCAGAACCGGTACCGAAGTGGGCGGTACCGGTACCGGTTCCTGGAACCGGTGGCATGTCCCGGCCGGCGGTGACGTTGGCGGGTACCAGCGGTACCGTTGCCGGTCACGGTACCGTACCGGTACCGTGTCCAACCCTACTACCACCATATACCTTATAAACCGCCTCCGTACAAAAATCTTAAACCACAAAACACCCATTGATACACTTTCAAAATTTTCCATATACCATCCTCCTTGACTCTTATTCCTCGAGTATTTGGTTGCACTGTATATGTACATATTCCAAAGACCAAACGAACAAAACTTGATCCATGTGTTATCCGATGTGTCTTCGTGGGATATGGAATCCACAAAAAGGGGTATAGATGTTACGATCCTCTCTCTCGTCGGATGTATACGACTATGGATTGTAATTTTCTAGAAACTGAATATTATTTTAACCAATCTAGTAGTCAGGGGGAGAAACTCACTAGTGACTCTCTAGATTGGTTACACATCTCCAGCTCCCCAGTTTTACCGGCCGAAACTGTCCCAACTGAGAAAGAAAACCGACCATCAGAGTCACTTTTTGAAAACAGAGAACAGCCCGAAGTCTCAGAACCTGCTCATGATCTTACTCCATCTGAAATTCCTGAGGTTAGTAATTTTTCCACTTCTGAAACTTCTGATTCTACTGATAAATCTAATGATATTTTGGAAGAATTAAATGAGCCAACCAGATATGTCCTTCCACCACGAAGAATTCAAGGAGTTCCCCCAGTCAGATATGAGCCAGAATACACCCCTCGGAACTCAAAATATCCAGTTGTTGATCTTGTGAGGGGGAGTGTGTCACGAGCCTTACACACATCGAGTGATGAAGTTCCTAGAACAGTTGATGATGCCTTAAAAGTACCAGAATGGAGGAAATCTATAGAGGAAGAAATGGAGGCACTTAAGAAAAACAATACATGGGAGAAATGCCAACTCTGTCCTGGGAAGAAGCTAGTCGGGTGCCGATGGATATTTACTGTCAAACACAAAGCAGATGGCACAGTGGAGAGGTATAAGGCCAGATTAGTAGCTAAAGGATATACTCAAACGTATGGTATTGACTACTCTGAGACTTTTTCACCAGTAGCCAAGATTGATACAATACGAGTATTATTCTCTGTAGCAGCTAATCTGGATTGGCCCTTATATCAATTTGATGTGAAAAATGCATTTCTCCATGGTGATCTAAAAGAAGAAGTATATATGGAAGCTCCACCAGGTTTCTCGTCTGACTTCAGAGATGGAGATGGTTGCAGGTTACGAAAGGCTTTATATGGACTAAAACAATCTCTGCGTGCATGGTTTGGCAGGTTTATAATAGCTATGAAAAGATATGGATACCGTCAAAGTAACTCCGATGACACTTTGTTTTTGAAGAAACATGGCAAGCTCATAACTTGTTTGATCATCTATGTGGATGATATGGTTATCACTGGGAGCGACATAGAGGAGATGTCAACATTAAAAAGGAGGCTATTCCAAGAATTTGACATGAAGGATCTTGGAGAACTTAACTTCTTTCTTGGCATTGAAGTCCTCAGATCTCCAGAGAGGATCTTTATTTGTCAAAAGAAGTACATCCTTGATCTACTTATTGAGACGGGACTAATGGACTGTAAGTCGGCTACTACTCCAATAATGGTAAACCATGGATTACAGATCATTGGGGGAGGAATTCTAGCTGACCAAGGGAAGTACCGAAGACTGGTAGGCAGACTCATATATCTTGCACTCACAAGACTTGATATTGCATATGCTATTGGGGTAGTCAGCCAGTTCATGCACAACCCTCAAAAAGAACATTAGGATGCAACTCTCCGAATTGTGAAATATCTTAAGGGAACCATTAATATGGGAGTCACATTCCAGAAACATGGTCACTTAGATATTTAAGCCTACACAGATGCTGACTGGGAAGGAAACCCAAACGATAGGAGATCTACCTCCGGATACTTTACCTTTGTTGGAGGTAACTTTGTAACATGGAAGAGCAAGAAACAGAAGGTGGTTGCCCTTTCAAGTGCACAGGCAGAGTTTAGAGGTATTGCACGAGGGATTACTGAAGTCTTATAGCTGAGAAAACTTCTGAAAGATTTAGGATATCCACAGAAGGGAAAAACCAGACTGATGTGTGATAATACTACAGCTATCAGTATATCTGAGAATCCAGTACAACATGACCGTACCAAACATATAGAGATTGATCGCCATTTCATCAAAGAGAAACTTGAAGCAGATATCATAAGTCTTCCGTATGTTCGCTCTGAAGATCAACTGGCAGATATACTTACTAAAGCAGTACCCGTTGGAATATTCCAGACCACATTGAGCAAGTTGAACATCCAAAATGGATAAGTTCAACTTGAGGGGGAGTGTTGAAAATAATAAAACAAATCAAGAATATTTGATTGTAATGTAGATTGGCTAATCAAATATTCTCTTGTTAGAGAATATCCTTGATGGAAATCTCTTGATCAATCAAATATATTTGATTGATTAAAATTTCCATCCAATTTCCTTGATTGTCCTTATTATACCTCTTTGTAGTATTTAAACACTATTATGGTGTAGAAATAAAATATGAAAGAATGTTGTGAATTCTCTTATACTCTTCTGTAAATTCTAATACTACTCGTTTGGGGGTACCACCCACCCAACAGTGAACACTACGCTGTCGGTTTCTGGTTGGCCTTAAGTAAAGGTAAGTTTAAGATTTTGAAAACCTCTTTTATCTTAAACTAGACCTAGCTCAAGGATTATTTAGGAGTACTTTAAACTAGAATATAGTTTAATTATCTTAAACTAGAATTCATTTAAGGGTTTGTAAATATTATAAGAGATTGGCCTTAGACTAAGAATAGTTTAAGGATATTGTTGAATGTTGAATATTGAATATGGATGAATATTGAATGATGATTATTGAATTGAATATTGTAAATATTATGAATGATTGATGAACATTGAATGTGAATATAAATGTTGAATAATGATTGATGAATATTAACTAATGATTATTGGATATCTCAATTGAACATTATGTGCATGATATCAAATGATTTGATTATGAATTTAGATTCAATTTATATGGATGTTCGACACATTAGATATGCGTAGTATGTTTTATTTGCTACATGCAAGTTAATAGAAAAAATGAAGTGACGTAATCCTAGAGGCAGACATAGGCAAGATTGTCGGAATGGATGTGATGGTTTTGAATTGAAATACATAAATAAATTATGTTGGTGATTATGATTGGTTATGCTTCCGCAATATTGAAAACTCCGTAATGTTATGATATGAAAAATATTATTGTGATAAATAAAAGTGTTCGAAATGTTTTAAATTTTACGATTACCAAGTTAATACTTTAGTCCGAAAGAGGTTGTAGACCTAGACGGATTAGGTTGTTACACAATAAGCAACAACGACGGCTAGGGGCAACTGCAGAAGACAATGACGAAGTGAGTAATAATAATAATTGTAATTGTGATAATAATAATAACAGTGATATAAATAATAATAATGATGATGATGATGATGATAAAAGATGAAATGAAAAACAGAAAGTTCTTCCATAGTAAGATATTGGATAATTTAGGGTACCCCATATTATATTTTTTTAAAAGATGAGACTTGGAGGTTCTTTCTATAAGATTGGGTGTACCTAGTAGTAAATTTTGGGAAAACGATGATGAAAAGATATTATTATTATTATTATTATTATTATTAGTATAACTATCATACATAATAGGTAAATGCAGTGAATAAAATTTGACCACAAAGATAATATACATGTCATTTAATAAAAGACAGAATGAGTAGTATAATTATTATTTTTTAATTTCAAATGTTGACATTTTTATTTGGGTCAATTTAGATTAATAAAATATTATTAATTTTTAGAGAATTGTTTAGTGTAAATTAAATTAAAACTATAATAATTTTTCCCAACAAAATCGTACTCCGTATTATTTATATGAAAAATGAAAGAATAATAATGATGATTGTGAATGACTATAAAAGTGACATGAGAAAAAATAAAAAATGAAAAGTGACCTATAGTTATGAACGTAATAATAATAATAATAATAATAATAATAATAATAATAATAATAGTAATAATAATAATAATAATCATAATAATCATAATCATACATGAAAAATACATCATTTTAGAGTCATTATTTGGGAAGTAAAAAAAGGTTAAAGAAATTGGGAATAGTTGGAAAAAGTAGAAAAACTTTGAAGAAAATAAAAAAAAATTAATTGGAAGAAATTGAAAAAAACGGATAAAAACTGGAAGAAATTGAAAAAAGTTAAAAAAACTAAAGTGAAGAATTTAAACTCTAAAGAACAAACTCTAATAAGATAAAATAAGAATGTTAGACAATCAGAATAATTGTTCTGTCATGATAGTTTTAAAATTTTAGTCAGCTTTTATTATTGATTCCCAATCCTAATTGGAATTGCACTTTCTTTAATATATATACTTTGTCATGTGTTCCATTATTATTTAAGCAATGTAGTTATTCCATTATTTAATATAGTATTTGAGTCACTGCTCCTGGTAATCGAAATATCTTTGTCTTTGCTCCTGGGGGGCAGAGTTACTAATAGCCTCCCACCGAGCAAATGTTCTTCCTTTGATCAATATTCATCACCCATAATAGAAATTTCTCTCGTAGTATTTGTAACACCCCAGCTCGTGTAACCCGAACCAACGAATTAACGAACCGGGTTGCTAATAAATTAGCATCAAACACAACTTTTTTCAAAATAATTTCAAAATGTTTAATTCATTAAATATCCATTGGAGTTAACAAAATGGTGTGGAAGCTTTAAAGTACTTAAGTCAAAATACAACTTGGGTTATTGCCATTTAATCATAATAAATTCAAATATAATATTTAAGTATTTAAATTCCTCCAGCTAGCATTCATCCATCTCTTCACCCTCACTGCCCTCCAGAATTGTTTCCTTAATCGCCATTCATGTTACCTACTAATAGCAAAAAGGGCTACACGCTCAGCATTGAAGCTAAGTGAAAATATCTAACGTTTCGACTACGCACATAGCCGAACCCACTAGCTCATAACTTTATACAATATCATGCACACAAGTACAACAGTAATAATATCACATAAGAATTATCGGATAAAACAACTACGTTATAACAACATAGTCTCTGTTACTTACCTTAGCTCTCCACCTGCACATTATATTATCATAATATTCAAGTCATTATCATAGTGAATATCAAACACTAACTCATAACCTATTTTAGGCTAAGGCCAATTTCTCATTATCCACAATTTTATCTTAGAACCTAGAGCCACAACCTATAGTCATGACTCAAGTCTACTCTATGACATCAGAACCACTACCTACAGCCATGATTCTGGTCAACCCGGTACCTACGGTGCCAATTGGACTGAACCTCTAATCTTACATATCAGATCTCAGATTCCATATACGTACATCTTTACCCGAATGCCACTGGACACTAAGTCCACACGTCTTTACAACCTATTGTGAACTTACAATAAAAATTTCCACAAGGTAGTCCTAGAGTTCTTCTAGGTAACCTACGTCATTTACTTACTTTACTTAATCGAATCCAAGTTAACAACAAACTCTATTTACTTAATACGTACAATGCATATCACATTATATCCACAATACATAGAGAGAATAGAAATAGCTAAGTAGATCATCATGCAATCCAAATAGCAGCCTAATGTCGGGTGAAATCATCTTCCACTTATCGTCATGGAACACATAAGATCTCGTAGTCAATTCGGGTTCCAAATCAGGTCAAATAAATAAATGACGGATTGAAAAAGGGTTGACACGGTACCCATCACGGTACCTCGGTACCACCAGGCGGTACCTTGGTACCATCAGTACGGTAACAACATACCGTTCGGCATAGGTATCGGTAGAGCTACGTAGTGGGTGGTGGTAGTAGAGTACCGTGAGGCGGTACCTAGTTACCGTCTGGGTCGGATTTTGTACAGAAACATCGTAACTCGATCCTATTCCAAATTATTCAATACGAGTAACCTTTTAAGGATTATTATCATGCAAACAACACAAATTTAAAGTAAGAAAACATACCTGATCGTCCTCGTTCAATCATTTCTAAAAATATTATATTATAACAATAATCATAATTCAAATTATAAACAAATAAACCACGTAATCAATCATATGAAACTACGAACGTGAATTTCAAACCTAGATACATAATTTTGCATAAGATGTCTGTGTACTCTCCTTGACTATCTGAAGATGAATTAGACAAAACAGATAGACGAAGAGTTTCCGGCAAGCAGACGGCAACGGAGCACGGCGGTCTCCTTCTCTACTCTGTTCCACAAGTTTGTTCTTCTAATTCTTCTGTTTCTCTCTTTTATCCCTCTTTTATGCGTGCATGTGTATATTATATAGAGGCGGAGCGGGATTTTTGTTTTTCGGTAGGATTAAGAGTAATATTAATTTAATATTTTATATTATAAAATCTTTATATTTATTTTTAAACTGAAATGTTACTTTACTCGTCATGCTTTAAACGTTTGTCCAAATTTAACAAACTATATGTCGTTGGCCACCATTTTACGAGATCTACCCAAAAATGTAATTTTAATTAAAATGGTCAACTTTATAAATAATTCATATTTTTGAGTAAATTAATATTATTTTATTTTTAATAAAATATCAACTGACTACTAAGCCAGTTTTCAAGACGTTACAATACCCTCTATGAAAATCAAACAAAATTAGGAAGCCTACATTCTTCATCCACGTCCAACCCTATCTTAAAATTATCGAATCCCAAACCTCATACTTATTGTCTTCATCGAATTTGAATGCGTGATTGAAGGACTGAAAAGCCTCATTTGTTTGTGTTTCTTCTAGACTTCGAGAGCATGAAAAATGATTGGGAAGCAGAGAATGATGCAAAGGGAGAAAAAAAGAAACTCTTCGCTCTCACTCCATTCGCCAACATTCTTTGCCAGAAAAAATTAAGTGCACACTCTCAATCTTGTTCGTCATATGACAAAAATATGTCTCTCTACTTCTACTAGACTTACTCACAAAGGCAGTATCTTTCCACGGTTCCAGACTTTCGTTCCCAAGCTTTTACTCATGACATGAGTGCAACTTGAGGAAGATGTTAGACAATAGTAGTAATTATCTCTTGTATGGTAGTCTTTATATTTTAGTCAGGGTCTATTTTTTATGTGAAATTTGCACTAAATAGGACTAAAACATAAATCATTTTCCAATGTAGGATTTAAACTTTTTTATTACCTAAATAGGACTTAATAATGTCTAGTGGGAGGAATAATGTTCAATAAAGATGAACATTTTCTTAAATAATGACTAATTGATAATGACCAAAAGTCCTACATTAAGAAATAAAAATATATGGTCCTATATTGGGAAAGTCATTATGTTTTAGTCCTATTTAGATAAATTTCTCTTTTTTATTCCTAATCCTAGTTGGGGTTGTACTTATTTCAAGATATACTGAGTCATATATTTCATTATTCCTTCAATAACATAATTATTTCATTAATCAATAAATAATTTGAAAATATTTTAGAAGATAGATCTATCAAAATCATTTTTGTATCTATATTTAATATCACATTCATTTAATGAATTGTCAAAAAAATCAATTTTTACTACAAAAATTCCAAATTGAACAAACACTTTGGACAAAGGTAGTATTTAAAAATTACTTTATTTATTTTACAAGATAACTAAGTAACAAGCATTTCATTTTATCAAATTAACAATGATAATAGGTAGAGAAAGAATTGTTCAAGGACAATGGGAGTACTATGATATAGTCACAGGTGAAAATAAGATATTATGAAATAAATGAGAATGAATCATGAACGTCGAATCAATAGATTTTAAATTATTTTTATTTAAATTTTAAACAAATAAATAAGGGTGAAAAAGGTATTCAATTAATGCTAAATCAATCATCTCCCATGATTTTAGAATTCCTTTTCCATTCCTATTGCAACTCAATGAACTCATCATCCACGTCCCTTTTTTTTAAATACTCATTCAAGTTTCTGTTTTTTAAATTCTATTTTCTTTTCTTTTTTGCAAATTTTATCATGTTAATCATATTAATAATCATTTTGCATCCAAGTTTAAATTTTGTTGAAATTTACCCAACAATTATCTTTAAATTATATTTTTAAACATGATAAAGTTTTGTTTCTATTTTGCAATTTTAAATCTTTTAATTTGTGTATTTTAGCCCTAATTCTACATTCTAAGCAGAGTAGAAAAATGCCAATATCAATTTATGGAGCAAGGTACTTATAAATGTATAATATACACTCTAGTCATGCAATAGAGAGAATTGAAAGTACATTGTAATATGTTTTGCATTTTTGTTAAGTTTTAATAAGTCTGCATGGATCTTTGTTATTACTTAGTATTTACTATTGAGCATTATCTAATTAAATAATGCATTTACACGATAAGACAATTTAACACCCTAATCCGTCCAGGTCTGCAGCCCCTTTCGGACAAAAGTATAAATTTGGTATTCATAGACATTCAAATATATTTCAAACTTTATTTCATAATAATTCATTCAAAATAATAACGGAGTAATTTAATGTTGTGGAAGCTTAAATAAAAACAAAATACAAACATAATTAATTTATGTATTCTCAAACAGTATTCCAAATATAAAACATACATCCGCCCGACCATCTCATCCCATTTGCCTCTAGGAAATCATTGTTTCATTCTTTTTGTTTACCTGCGTGTAGCAAATAAAACATACTACACGCTCAGCGTTTAAGCTGAGTAAGCATATCTAATGCATCGACATCCATATAAACTGAATCTAAATTCATAATCAAATCATTTGATATCATGCACGTAATGTTAATTCAGATACTCAATAATCATTAGTCATTATTCTTCATTCATTATTTTATTTTCACATTTCAATATTTATCCGTGATTTATAATAATTACAATATTCAATTCAATGTTCATCATTCAATATTTATTCATATTCAATATTCAACATTTAACAATATCCTTAAACTATTCTTAGTCTAAGGCCAATCACTTTAGTATTTGTCAACCCTTAAACGAATTCTAATTTAAATAATTAAACTATATTCCAGTATAAAGTACTTCTAAATAATCTTTAAGCTAGGCCTAGTATATGATAAAAGGATTTTGAAAATCTTAAACTTACCTTCACTTAAGGCCAACCATAAACCGACACCGTAGTGTTCACTGTTGGGTGGGTGGTACCCCCAAACAAGTAGGTACTCAAGTTTGGTTCTTGGATCCTGTACGCACATTTTAACCCTAGCCACCGGGGTTCATACCTGCAAGGACTAACTTAAATGGGTATATCTTAGATGTTTTCTAGATACCTTTCAAATCAACATTAAAATGGTATATCTTAACAATACATATTACTTTCACAATTATCAATATATTCATTATGATTTAATCATTCATAATTATCAATTTAATCAGAATATTCATCAAGATTCAATTATCTTAAACATCCATCAATAATCATTACTATAATCATCAATCAACATAATATTCAATAACAATTAGCGGCCTAGGTTCGGGTGTTAACACCCTAACTTACCGTCATGCATCACATAACATTTTTATTAGTTAAAAACATAACTTTTATTGTGAAAATTCATTTTTATAATGATCATAATCAATTGGTATCAAAATAGGATTTTAGAGCTCAAAAATAGCATTTTAAGACAATTTTTCGGATCAGATTTTCGAGGGATCGATCCAGACAGTGGCTTTTCAGCCACCGTTCATCGTCTTTTACCTCGCGACTCCAATTTCAAAAATTCCATTGTTAGTTTCCAAACATCAATTAAACTATATAGAAATGTTCTCCAAGGTTCATAGATCATTTTGGTATCATTAATTCATAGTTTTAACATCAAACTCATGGTTTATGATTCTTGGTTCTTCAAGCATGTCAAACACAAAACTCAACCAAACGACCGTTTATGAACGTTGAAACGATCTATACGAACATTCTAGTCATTATATATTTCTACTGACTTACCTCGAAAGTAAATGAAGGTTTTGAAGATTTTCCGGCGAAACTTCCGGTGAGGATTGTGGCTATCTCCGGCGACGGGAAGCTCTCTTGATAGCACTACTTCACTCTCTTCACTCTCAGCTATCTCTTGGAAGAAGATTGGTGAAGAATGGTAAAGTTTGGAGGGGTTTATATAGTGGAGAGGAGAGGAAGAAGACATGGGTGATGACCTCCTATTGCTACTTTTTTGGCGTCTTGGTGGAGGAAGCGGCGATTGCTAGGATTCCAAACGCAAGTCCCTGATTGGGACTAATTTGGTCTTAGTCGAGGAACACTTTTTTGTCCAACTTTCTCCAAATTGAAATCCGATTGAACCGTTGGGATCATACAGTTAAATTCTACATAATGATATAATTTTCATTATTTATTGACAAACTTTATAAATCACTTATTTTTGGGTCCTTCTCAGTAATTAATTAATTATCAAATATTTATTGTGCATTCTAAAAATCAAATTGGAATATGTATAAATGACGACGTGGGTTCAAATTTAGGCAAACCCTTTCTCGAGTTTGTATTAAACTTATATTAGATATAATGAAAAATTACCCAAAATAATCCCAACTTTACCCGGTATTTTAAAAATAATCCCACCTTTCATTGTGATGCATAATAATCCCAACTTTACTGAAATTTGCCAGTTTTGGGTCGCCGTTAAATTTCTAACGGATGGTTAACGGAAATGCCCATTTTAGGCAACAAAATGAAAGTTGGGATTATTTTTGATGAATTTTCATTTTTTTTATTTTTTTTAAATTTTTCATTTAAATTTTTCCCATCAACGTTTATTTTTCCTTTTTTGAAGATTAGTCTTAGTTTAAAAAATAAAAATAATAGATATAAAAAATGAAAAAAATGAGAAATGTAACTAAAATGATACAAAAATAATAAAATAAATAAGATAATCAATGGAAACTAACTAGAAATTGGTAAAAGTAAAATAAAAATATATGGGTGGGTTTTAATATTTTACGCATTATACAAAGTATTAACATATCACTTCTTATTTTTTTAGAAAAAATTATCTACAATAATTCAAACTTTACCAGACGGCTTGTTCCTTTAAAAAATAAGTAGTACATTAAGATTCTGTATAGTGTGTAAAATGTTAAAATCCACCACTCCGTATATATTTATTTTATTTCTTACCAGTTTCTGTTTAATTTCTATTGATTACATTATTTATTTGATTAATTTTGTATGGTTTTAGTTATTTTTCTCATTTTCATTATTTTTTATATCTATTTTTTTCTAAGGTAAGAATAATCTTTAAAAAAGAAAAAGAAATGGAGGTTGAAAGTAATTCAAAAAATTTAAATAAAAATTTCAAAAAAAAAATTAAAAAACAAAAATTCATCAAAAATAATCCCAACTTTCATTTTGTTGCCTAAAATGGGTATTTCCGTTAACCCTCCGTTAGAAACTTAACGGCGACCCAAAACTGACAAATTTCAGTAAAGTTGGGATTATTATGCATCACATTGAAAGGTGGGATTATTTTTGAAAGACCGGGTAAAGTTGGGATTATTTTGGGTAATTTTTCCTAGATATAATGCATTCTCAGACTTTCTCATTACATACAAAGTCAATCATGCATTATTTTTCAGTATCCTACAAATTAATAAAATAAAATTTGGATAAAGTTTAAAGGATAACTCAGAGTGCATATATCAACTATCAAAATGCATTCATATTAGATCTTAGATGCATTTTCAATTATACAATACTCTACTTAAAACTAATGTTGAATCAAAATTGCAGACTTAATTTGGGACTAAAAGAGTAGCATTAAGAGAGTTTGCAGCATCCAAAAAACTACCATAAAAATTACGAATATATATATATATTTATTGGGTTAAGTAAAAGATAAAAAATGGGTGAAGAACATAATTTTCAAAAAATCATATTTAATTTTGGCATCGCTGGGTAGATCTCTACGAGAGGTTTGTAACGATATATTATTTTTCAAGAACAAATTTGTATGTAAATAGTTGTGTACAAATTATATAGTAAAGTAAAATAATTAAAATAAATTAATATAATAATAATAATATTTCTATCCTTATTTGCCACAATGTTCCTACCTTTTCATAATTTAATGCATGACTTGTTTACAATTTTGACCCTAAAATAAATTTGTGCCTATTTTAATGCAAAACATATTATTACTTAGAATAAATGCAAACATAAAATTTAGTTTTGGATATACATAAAATTTAGATCCGTTGGATGCACTCCATCTAATGGTGAAGATTCAATTAATTCTTATTTTTTTCATAAAATTTTATTTTCACATGAGTTGGCCCGTATACAAATAAACCTTTATGAAAGAAATAAGATAATATAGTTATGTCACCAATAATTTTGTAGAACTTTTAATTTAATATAGTTTTAAAACATACTTTGGAGTGGAATAGTTATTTTTAATTTTTACATTTATAATTAAATAAATTTAAAAAAAAATTAGTCAAATTTTGCAAATTGAAAGGCCAAGTCAATTATAGGAGAAATGGAGTATCAAATTGTATTACCAAAGGATGGGAAGTCGGGCAACCTAAAGGACTGTGACAAATGCCAATTTAATGTCGGTCAAATGTTGACTTTTCTGCATTAAAGGAACTAAACATCAATAGTTTGGCTTTTATGTTAAATATTAAATAAATAGGGAACTTGCACTAGTTTTTGAACACGAAACTAACGTAGCCTACGTGGAGAAGAAAGAAAGAAGATAAAGGGAAGAGACAAAGAGGAAAGAAGGATGTCAAGATATTATTTATGTCATCTACTGTAAAATTACACATTTTTAAATAAAAGTCCAAAACAATAGATAAGGGCCTAAGTAAAAAACATCAAATTGAACAAAGGAGAATATTACTTCAATTGTAGATGAATTACAAATAATATACACACTAAAAGTTTGTTCTCTTCAATTTACTCTTATTACAAATTATTATTAGAATCAGTTCAGATTATTATTTGAAAAGCTGCTTCAAGTGTAGATGAATTACAAATAATATTTTATTTAAATAATCATTATTTTGAATTTTAATTTTTATAAATAAATATAAAAAAATTAACATACATTTGAAATACTATTTTTTATAATTCATTTTTTTATTTATTAAATATGAGGTATAGATTAAAGTAAGTTTTGTAAGTATTTTTGCATTTAATTTTTAATTTTTCAATTGTTTATCTTTCTTTATTTCAATGTACTTTTGATTTTTTAAAAAAAAATAAATGAGTCTTGGTGAAATAAATGAGAATAAATATTGATTGTTAGATCTAGTGTCTCGAATGGCTAAGATTTTAAAAGACTCCACAATTGACTTCCATCATGTATATAGAAAGAAGTAAGATGACTGCATTAAAATAGAGAGAAATGAATATCTATGGGTAATTTTGTAAAATCACGATTGATTAATAATTAATGTAGCAATTACTCCATATGTTAGTGCTTGCTGCGTCTATCGTTAAAACTCCCAAGGCTAGTAACTTACTTAATTTAGGGATGGGGTATTATCAAATTATTCCGTATTATGTAATTTTTTATGTGAAATTTGCACTGAATATGACTAAAACATAAGTCATTTCTCAATGTAGAACTTAAACTTTTTTATTCCTTAAATAAGACTTAATAATGACTAGTGAGAAGAATAATGTCCAAGTGATGCTAAACATTTAGTTGAATAATGACTAATAGATAATGATCAATGGTCCTACGTTGGAAAATAAAAACATATGGTCCTATATTGAGAAAGTCATTATGTTTTAGTCCTATTTAGGTAAATTACCCATTTTTTATTTATTTAATTGTTCTATTGAACTGCTTATTTTGTACATAATTTCCTTAACCAATATGTTTTTGAAAAATAATACGAGTGTGTAATTAGAAACATTTAATCCAAATCTACCCAATGAGACTAATATTGAACATAAAATTTTGATATTATCTTATTTTTACATATTAAAGTAAGAAAAGTAAAATTAATAAATACTTTTTCATCTCTATTATTTAATTAAATAAATTTATATTATCAAGAGTGGGGTTCTAGTGACACTGGAAAACGGTGCCACTAGCGGTGCCACTGGGTTTTTGGGGCACCTCCGGTGCTCCGTTCGTAAAATTGACAGTTCCTACCCCCCTAACCCACCCCCTAAACCCCCCACCTTACCCTCCCCCCTGCACCCCCACCCCAACCCCGCCGTAAGCCCCCCACAAAATGTGTGGCTATTATGCAATGCATCGGAGTGGCACCGTTCTCCAGTGTCACTAGAACCGGACCGTATTATCAATCTATCAATTTAATTATCTCAGGAATTGAAAATGCACTATAAATATATGATATCCATAATTACAAATATTATGTGAATGCACTACGGTGACCTATGTATGCAATGTGATTTGTCATTAAAAGTTTTTTTCAAATTTTATGTTATTTGTTTTTGGATTGGTAAATAATGACCTTAGAGTGAATTTATATCTATGAGAAAGCCTAAGAGTGCATTGCATTCATAAAAAGTGTAATATAAATTTCAAAATTAGTTTGCCTATGTGGGATTCGAACTCACAACCGTAATACATATTGCTCTACCATTTGAGCTAATAAGCACTAAAAAAATTTTAAAAAGACTAAAAAATTTGTAGCATTAAATGTGTTTCTTACCCACACTCAAATGTATTATAGAATCTTTTAAATGCATTATTGTTTACAAAAACTTCACTGTCTAGGATGCAAAGATGCATCATATTTTGTCAATTGAATTTCCATATTTGATTCACATTTTAAATGCATCACCGTTTGTAAAATTCAATAAGGTAGTGTTTGGCAATTAAAATTTCATTTCAATTCATGTATTTCAATTCCAAAATTTGGAATCTTGAATTTCAAATGACAAGGAGAGGGACATGGATTTAAAATTAAACTTTGTTTTGAATGAGAAAAATTTGATTCAAATCCAAATTCAAAATTTGTAAGTTTTTCAAACATGGAATTTAAGCCAAATCCGGATTTGAAATCCAAATTCATTTTCCCAAACATACCATTAGAGAAAAGTTTATCACAAAGAACTCTCTTTAAAGAATAAAAGGCACCTTTACCACGAGTAGCAACATCTCTACAATGGCATGCATCTAACCTACACTCAAATGTATCACAAAACATCCTAAATGCATAATGGTTTGTAAAAATTCACCATCGAAACCATCTAAAATATAAGATGCATCATATTCGTCTAAGAGACTGTTTGATAATTTCTGAATGGGTAAATGTTGAATCAGTAAGAGGTCTGAACCATTAAATGCTGAACCAGTAAGAGATCAAAATCATTAAGAGCTAGTATATTGCTAAACTATTCAGAGGCAAATGTCTGATCAATTTAGATAATTGTCTGTGCGACACCGACAATTATCGTCTGTGTTTGTCTGTGCGAAGCATGGGTGCACCCATGGTAGCACCCATGGTAGCACCCATGTGGTGACACCCTAGTATGGTCCCCGAAATATTTAGTACAAAGTACCCAAGTACCCAGCTCCGCCCATCCCCATCATTTAGGCATCGAGGAACCAGTGGCTAGAATTTTTTAAAGAAAGAAATATTGTTATGTAAATGCACTCCACTTATTTTTTTATGGCTAGGAATTGACAAAAACAGGCTTTAAAATTTTTCATACCTTTTTTTATTACGTGAAATTACCTTCAAAATAAAAGTAAGTTTCAATCATTAAAAAAAATAAGGTACATTTATTGAGAAATATATGCCATTTTTAAACTTAACATTATATTAAACCTGTCAAGTAGCAATTCAATAAGGGCCTTGTTTGGGAAAAGCATTTCTGAAAATGATAACGCTAAAGGCTACTGTCCGATTGACTTTTTAAAACGCTAACGGTAATCTATAACGCTGATACCAAACGGGGCCAAGGTTTTGGGCACAAATTAAGGCCTAATAGGACCGGTGACTCCTGTGGTTTAGAAAATTGGCACCAATACCCCTTCTGTTTTCAGAACTTATTTCTAAAGTCTTTGTGGTTTCAAAACGTTGCACCCACACCCCCTCTGATAATTTTCCGGCCATTTTCCAGCGAAGAGGGGCATTGGCGCATAATTTCTAAACCATACGAGTCACTCGTGCTCATTTCTTATTTTTCGATTATTATTTGTGTTTTTCCTTCTTTTTCCTTTTCCTAGATTTTTTTTAAAATTTCTTTTCAATTTTTATAATGTTTTAAAAAAATTTAAAATTCTTTGTGTTTGAACTAATAAAAAAAATTAACATACATTATATCTATCTCAAATTAAACATTTTCACTTTTTCTTACATAGAATAATTTTTTGGAAAGTTCAAAAAGAAAACTCAAAATAAAAATATGAAAAAACGAAATGAAAAAATTAAAATACGGAAAAAAGAGTCTTCTACAAAAAACAATTTTGGAACACGCCTAAAAATATCCTCAAAATTGAGATGTCCAAAAAGGATAATTTTTTTTATTTTTGTATTATTTTGTTTCTTATTTTATTCATCATTTTTTAGAAGTTCTAAAAAATTACCTTTTTCGGAAAAAACAAAAATTGTTAATTTCAGACGTGCCGATGCATTATATGTTAATTTTTTCAAACAAAAATAACTTTAAATTTTAAGAACATTATAAAAGTAATTGTAAAATAACCTTTATTAATAAATGAAACAAATAAAGGAAAAAAATGGGAAAAAAGAGAGAAATAGAAAATCAGCACTGGTACCCCTCATGGTTTTTAAAACAGGGGGTATTGCTGCGTATTTTGCAAACCACGGGGGTACTGACGCTATTTGGCCCACAAATTAAATATTATTTAAATTGATAAATATTAAATAAATTTGATATGCTAAAACTATATCTTTACATGGACTCAATTACATTGAATTTACTTCATAATTAAAAGTATAGTTTTTTCATAATTTGTAGTCAAAGAGTGTCACTGTTTAACTAAAAAACAATACGGAAAGAAGTTTATGGCACGGATGGAGCATATGAAAATCCTGATTTTTTCTAACTAAATCTAAAACTAAGTTTTAAAAACCTTTTTTTATGATTAAAAAATTCTGACCTAGTTTTCCTAATTTTTTGTTTTCTTTCTTTTAATTGTTTAGTTCTATTCCTTTTTTTCTATTTTTATACATGATTTTGTTAAGGAGTATCCCACATCGAAAAAGTAAGAAGAAAATTATAAGTATATAAACTATTGAGTTGAACTAAGTAACCGTTTGGATTAAATCTTTTAAGGTAGTTCAACTTAAGTCTCTTATGACTCAATCTATCTCATTCTAAATTCTTTCAGATTTTAATAAAAACAAAACTACATATTTAACTATAGTACAACACATAATTTTAAAATTTAAAATAATTAAAAGAAAAAACAATTGCTCGTGAAATATATGCTAAGATCATTTGAAGTAAATTTCACGTATGGTATGGTACCTGAACTTTCAACTATTTTTTATTTTGCTACCTAGACTTCATTTTTCTTTTACAATTTTATATATTTTAAAATTTTCAATTTTACCCATTTCTTTCTTCTTCTTCCTCCCCCTTCCACTCCCTTCCTTTTCTTCTTCTTTCATGTACGCCTTTTCTTTTCTTCCTTCTTTCACCACTTCTTTTCTTCTTCTTCCTTCTTTCACCCATTTTTTTGTTGGTGATTTTAGTGTCATCGGTTTTTTTTGTGTAATTAGATTTACTTCGGTCGGACAGGAATTTAAATAGACGTTGTCAAACGAGTTAGGAGGTGCGGAGTGCGCGCTCGTTCAACGATATTATAAATTCATTGCGGGGGTTCGGGGGCGGCACACCCCGGGTAGCGGGGTCCAAAGGGCGGCAGCCCCTGGCGGGTAAACGTCAAAATATACTCTAAAACCGCAGGATGCTCTTCAAACTCGCGTCTATCTTCTTCCCCACGCGAACGTACGCGTATGTTTACGCGAAGGATCATGTCCGATCATGGATTTTTCGATTCTATAAAATAGAATCTCGTGGTATGGATTGGGGTACAGATTTTCGATTGCTTGTTCTTGATTAACGTCTTATCCAATTGAAGTATTTCATATATCCTAAAATAATTTTGATCTGAAAGCGTTGCATACGCGATTCGTTATTCTATCAAGTTCTTCGTTTAAACACTGCTTCGCAGTGTTCTTCCTCCTAAAATTCCAACAAAGATCAAAGGATACAAGTAAGAGTGGTTCCGGTCAAGGAACCAAGGACCAAAACAAATCAGAAGGTCAGATTATTCCACTCATCAATGATTCGGTTAAGAATTATGTCTCAATTATATCTGATGCATTTTATGTGCAGGATGATGACATCTCTTGGTGGGTTGATTCGGGGGAAACATGTCACGCGTGCAAGGACAAAAGATGGTTTAGTTCGTTGGAATCAATGGACTATGGATCAGTGTTGTGCATGGGAAACATAGCCATCGAACCTGTCAAGGGAATTGGAATAGTAAAACTTGTATTCACTTCCGGCAATAGTGTACTCTTAGATAATGTATTATATGTACCAAGTCTTCGTAAAAATCTTATATCAGGGATTGTATTAAATAACCATGGATATAAACAAGTATTGGAAAGTAATAAATATATTTATCTAGACATGGTGCCTTTGTAGGTTTTGGTTATTTATGCAATGGCATGTTTAAATTAAGTTTGGATGTTCCTTTTGGCATGAATGATGTTTGTATGACGACTACATGTGATGCCTTAAACAAATCTGTTTTATGGCATGCTCGTTTAGGTCATGTGCATTATAAAAGATTACAAGATATGTCCAAAAGTAACTTAATTCCTGCCTTTGACATAAACCAAGACAAATGTAAGACATGTATGTTAACCAAGATAACTAGAAAACCGTTTAAAGAAATCAAAAGGGATTCTAGTATACTTGAACTCGTTCATAGTTACTTGTGCGATTTTCATGCAACTCCATCTATAGGAAATAAAAAGTACATGATCACTTTTATAGATGATGCCTCTAGGTTTTGTTATGTATATCTTTTACATGCTAAGGATCAAGCATTGGAAACTTTTAAAGTGTACAAAACCGAGGTAGAATTGCATAAAAATAACTTGGTTAAAACTCTTCGGGCAGATAGGGGAGGAGAATATTTTGATCCAGTTTATTTTCAATCTGTTGGTATAATTCATGAGACCACTGCTCCCTATACACCACAACAAAATGGTGTAGCCGAGCGAAAGAATAGGGCCTTAAAAGAAATGGTAAACTCTATGTTGTCTTACTCGGGTTTGAGTGAAGGATTTTGGGGAGAGGCTATGTTAACAGCCTGCTATTTGTTAAATAGAGTTCCTAACAAAAGGAGCAAAATTACCCCTTATGAAATTTGGTATGGGAAGCCACCAAACTTGAATTATGTAAAAGTTTGGGGTTGTAAGGCGGTTGTAAGACTCCTAGAACCTAAGAGGAGAACCTTGGGAGAAAAAGGCATTGATTGCATTTTTATTGGATATGCTCAGCATTCTAAGGCTTATAGATTCGATGAAAATAGGTTTTCATCAATACCTAGACCAAGAGATATGGTTCTAAGTGATTTATCTATACCAAACCAAGAGGACTCTAGTAGAGACATAGTTTCTACTAATGAGTCCTTCGTTCCTACGGAAATTAGGAGAAGCAAAAGACGTAGAGTTGCCAAATCCTTTGGCTCAGATTTTCAATTATATTTTATTGAAGGTTCTAGGGATGAAATTTTATTTCAATATAAATATTGTTATAATATTGAAGCCGATCCTAGAACATATAATGAAGCTATGGCTTCAAGGGACGTGGCATTTTGGAAAGAGGCTATTCAAGATGAGATGTACTCTATCTTGCATAACAACACTTGGAAATTAACTAACTTACCTCCTGGATGCAAAGCTTTAGGATGTAAGTGGATCTTCAAGAAGAAGATGAAAGTAGACGGTTCGATCGATAAGTTTAAGGCAAGGTTAGTGATACAAGGCTTTAGACAAAAAGAGGGAATTGACTACTTTGATACCTATGCCCCTGTTGCAAGAATTTCAACCATTAGGTTGTTGATTGCTCTAGCGGCTATACACAATCTTGTGATTCACCAAATGGATGTAAAAACAGCTTTCTTAAATGGTGAACTAGAAGAGGAAATCTACATGAAACAACCCGAAGGGTTTGTTATGCCAGGAAATGAGCATAAAGTGTGTAAGCTAGAGAAGTCACTATATGGTTTAAAACAAGCACCGAAACAATGGCATCAAAAGTTTGATGATGTTGTGTTGTCGAATGGCTTTCTTTTAAACCAAGCAGACAAGTGTGTTTATAGCAAATTTGATACTTCAAGTAAAGGAGTTATAATTTGTCTATATGTTGATGACATGTTGATTTTTGGAACCGATCAAAATCAAGTCAATAAAACAAAAGAATTCTTGTCATCACATTTTTCCATGAAGGATCTAGGGGAGGCAGAAGTAATTCTAGGCATTAGGATAAAACGGGTGAACAATGGGATATGCATTACACAGTCTCATTATATTGAGAAAATTTTGAAGAAATTCAATTTTGAAAATTGTTCTCCGGTTAACACCCCTATGGATCCAAGCATTGAACTTTTGGCCAATCAAGGAAAGGCTGTGTCTCAACTTGAATACTCAAGGGCTATTGGTTGCTTAATGTATTCCATGGTTAGCACAAGACCGGATATAGCATATGTCGTTGCAAAGCTTAGTAGGTTTACTAGCAATCCTGGTACACACCATTGGCAAGCTATATGGAGAGTATTCAAGTACTTAAAGAAAACTATGAATTATAGTTTGGTGTACAGTGGAGAACCACCAATTCTTGAAGGATACTCGGATGCAAGTTGGATCACTAATATGGAAGATTTCTCCTCTACTAGTGGATGGGTTTACTTACTAGGCGGAGGAGCAATATCATGGGAATCAAAGAAACAAACTTGCATCACTACATCGACAATGGAATCTGAATTTGTTGCTTTAGCATCGGCCAGTAAAGAGGCTGAGTGGTTAAGAAATTTGGTATATGAGATTCCATTGTGGCCTAAACCGATATCACCAATATCTATAAGATGTGACAGCGCTGCGACTTTGGCTAAGGCATATAGCCAAGTCTATAATGGTAAGTCTAGACACATGGGTGTTAGACATATCATGATCCGTGATTTGATCAAAAATGGTGTGATATCAATTGAGTTTGTTCGAACTCAACACAATTTAGCCGATAATTTAACTAAAGGGTTAAGAAGAGATCTCGTGCAAAAATCGGCTAAAGGGATGTGATTAAAGTCCATTTGATATCTCTCATGTTAAGATACCCAATTCCCACCTAATATGACGTTAGGTGTAGAATTCAATGTGGAAAGCTTAACATCAAGAGATTGGAACACAACATTAGCATCATCCAAAGGTATGTGTTCAAAACTACAAGTTAAAGAGGTTGAAGTTAATCTTCTTAATAGTTCTTTTGAAAAATTGTATGTGCAGGTACAAGACATAAAAGAACTACCTATACGAGTATGAAGTTTAGTCGCTTCACAAAGTTTGGACTTGACTTTTATATGCTCGTTGAAGGATAGGGACACAAGGCTAGTAAAATACGGTGTCAAGCTTGGAACAAAGAAGCACCTAGAGCTTATGTGTATATTATCTTCATGTATTCATATGAATTGCAAGGGTTCAATCCTTAGAGACACCCCGAAATTCGAATATTTGGAATGTGTAATATACTAAGATGAAAATTCAATCGTCGCGACATTTTCATTTATGCATAAGTTTGTTGAATCTATTATCTCAAAAAGTAAGTCATGGATTACACTAAAATAGGGGGGATTGTTGGTGATTTTAGTGTCATCGGTTTATTTTTGTGTAATTGGATTTACATTGGTCGGACAGGAATTTAAATAGACGTTGTCAAACGAGTTAGGAGGCGCGGAGTGTGCGCTTGTTCAACGATATTATAAATTCATTGCGGGGGTCTGGGGGCGGCAGCCCCGGGATAGTGGGGGTCCAGGGGCGGCAGCCCCGGGATAGCGGGGGTCCGGGGACGGCAGCCCCTGGCGGGGTCCAAGGGCAGAGCCCCTAGCCGGAGTCCAAATCATTATGAAAATCCTTAAGATTTTCGTGATCGGAGTCCAAATCATTAAAGGACTCGAACTAGCGGATAAACGTCAAAATATACTCTAAAACCGCAGGAGGCTCTTCAAACTTGTGCCTATCTTCTTCCCCACGTGAACGTACGCATATGTTTACGCGAAGGATCATGTCCGATCATGGATTTTTTGATTCTATAAAATAGAATCTCGTGGTATGGATTGGGGTACAAATTTTCGATTGCTTGTTCTTGATTAACGTCTTATCCGATTGAAGTATTTCGTATACTCCGAAATAACTTTGATTTGAAAGCGTTTCGTACGCGATTCGTTACTCTATCAAGTTCTTCGTTTAAACACTGCTTCGCAGTGTTCTTCCTTCTAAAATTCCAACATTTTTTACTTCTTCTTCTTTAAATTCTTCACTCACAAGTCAGAACAACCCACCCCTCCCTTCTTCTTTAACCCCACCCCTCCCTTCTTCTTTAACCCCACCCCTCCCTTCTTCTTTAACCCCACCCCCTTCTTGAGTCCCCTCTTTTTTTTTGAAAAAAAATTAACTTCCTCTTTAAGTGTTTTTTGGTTTTTGAATTTTTTGTTGAAAAACTTTCAATTTTTTTTCCAATTTTTTTCTAATATATATCTTTTTAGTTCTTTTTGTTTTCGGTCTTTTTTTATTTGTTGTTAGAATATAAGAAACATTTCATGGGCCACAACCACAAGCTTGAGCTTTTGGTTGAGTTGGTTCATTGACATGGTACGAAGCCTTGTTGACTAAGAGGTCACATGTTCAAAACTCAGCGTCAACCAGTTTAAAAAAATTAGGTTTCACGTGCAAGACTCGAAAAAAACTACACCTGCACGTGAGGGGCGTGTTAGAAACATTTCCTGGACCACAAATTTGAGCTTTTGGTTGAGTTGGTTTCTTGACATTTGTAAATTTGTTTTTTTTTCTATTTTTCTCGATATTTTAATATTAGTTGTTTGTTTGTTTGTTTGTGATTTTTTTACAATTTTTTTGATGTTTTGACTTTTTGAAATTGCCTTTTGAAATAGTACTCCGTACCTATGCCAATTCTAAGTTTCACGAAATGACATACTCCCTCCGTCTCATAAAACATGAGATGTTTTGCTTTTTCAAGAGACTTAAGGGAGTGTATTTTGGTACTAAATTTCCAAAAATATCTTTTGATGTGATGGGTAAAAGTAGGATTTGATGGGTAGATTATTAGTAAAAAGGTATGATGTGATAGGTAGGGTATGAAAAAGTAAGGGGTAAAAGTGATTTTTTAATAGAAATGAGAAGTGTTTTATGGGACAGATGAAAAAAGAAAGGAGAAAGGTTTTATGGGACGGAGGGAGTATATTCATCAATGAGTGTACGTACCTTTTAAATTTTTTAGAGGATTAAAACTTGTTTTTATTTTGTAAAAAAATTTGATATTAAAATGATATAAAGATCTAAAGGGTCCGTTTGGTATAAAGAATTGGTGGAATTGAATTGGAATTGAAATTCCATGAGATTCAATTCCATAGAATTGAATTCTGTCAATTTCAATTCATTTTTTGCACTATCAATTCCAAATCCACATAATTTTTGTGCTACCAAACACCAAATTTGGAATTGAAATCCTCAATTCCAATTCCATAGTTTGAATTCAATGTACCAAACAGGACCTAAAGGGAAATTTTGTAAATTTCTAGCCATAAAAGATACATGTGGATCGGAGGGTAATAAACATTTATATTTTTGGAGTGCATTTAGCAATTCCGGTTTTTGGTGCTTAAAGCATGTGCAATGGCAAGGAAGAAGGATGTCTTGCTGTGCCACATGAGCTTCTTTCACTCATATCATGGCATGCCAAAGCTAAAATTAAAATGCCTTTTTAGGGAGACATGAGTGTGGAACTTCATACTACTTTTTAAAAAAAAATTATGAAAAAAATGTACAAGAAAGTAGAATAATTTTTTAATAAAATAAATAATAAAAATATTTTTTTATGTTTAAAAAACATAAAAAAATTTAAAAATGTCACACGCTGACTGGACTATTTTTGATTGGTTAAAATGTCCCATGTCACCGTGTAGCATTCCATTTTCGTCTTGTCATTGTTGATGCTCTTATATAATGCCATTTATTTTGTACTCCGGTCTTTGTTTTCTTGAATATATACTTTGTTTTTTGTGAAATTTACACTCAAAAGTATTAAAAATATGTCTTTTACAAATGTAGTATTTAATTTTTTTATTTCATAAATAACATTTGAATAGTGTCTAGTGACGAGAATAATATTTAGTGGTGCTAGACATTTATTTGAATACCTAGGATCACCCATGTGCATTGCATGAGTCATATTTACGTTACTGAATTATGATTATTTTTCAATGGCATGGATTTAAAAACACACTCGAAAGAAACTAATTATGAAAATTTTTGCAAATGATCATATTTATACTATAAGGCCTCGTTTGGTACACGGAATTTAAACTATGGAATTAGAATTGAGAACTTTAATTCCAATTCTCGTGTTTGGTATTACAAAATTTATGTGGATTTGGAATTGGTAAAGCAAAAAATGAATTGAAATTGGTGAATTCAATTCTATGGAATTGAATACCATGGAATTTTATTTCCAATTCAATTCCAAATCAATTTCAATTCCATCAATTCTATGTACCAAACGGACCCTAAAAGTTTTTTGCTTATTTTATTTTCTTTTTTGAGATTTTTTATTTTTAAAACTACAGTGTAATATTTTTCAAATTACACGGTTGGTGCTACTTATTAATTCAACATTCCTTTTTTAATTTAATTTTTAATTATTAACGTGTATTCATGATTCTTTCTTACCAAACTGTGTATAGGAAAAAATACTTTATTTAAAATGTACATCTATAAAATATAAATGAAAACACTAATGTAATTTTAATTTCGATACTTTAAGGTGTGAGAAATTTTTTTTGTTCCAGATAACATTTTCAATTTTTTAAAGACGGTAATTTATACACGGTAATTGCAAAAAAAGGAACATACCTGTTTAATATTATTATTACATTTCTTATAATGAATTTGCCGTATTTAAAATACGTATAAAGTAAAAACAAAAACACAATTATTTTTTTATCAATTTTTGGTGTTTCTTACCATTTCAACATTATATTTTTAACTCAAATTTTTAATTATCAATATGTGTTTATGATTCTTTCTTACCAAAATCATATATTAGAAAATCACTTTATTTGAAATAACTAAAAAGTATAAATGAAAACACAACTTTGATTTTAATTTCGTTACTTTAATGTATGGGAATATTTTTTTCAAGGCAACGCGCTTTCATGTATTTTGAAAGACGGTAAATTTTTTTATACACGGTAATCATGTAAAAAGAACATACCTTTTTCAGATTATTATTATTATGTTGCTTATAATGAAATTATCTTATTTAAAATACGTATAAAGTAAAAAAAGAAACACAATTATTTTTTATATATGTTTTTCACACTATCATTTCAATTTCCAAACTTTTAAATTTCATTTGTAATATATATATATATATATATATATATATATATATATATATATATATATATATATAATGTTGGACCAAAAAAGTATTTGGTATGAGAATACTTTTATTCACATGATACCATAATAAGTACTTAATATTTATACTTTTATAAAAGAGTATTTAAAAATTATACCTTTTATCCTCCGTGTTAATTATATTTTTTATAACACGGTATTGAAAATTTTAAGTTATGAAATTACCTTATTAATAAAAAATATATTACACAGTAATTAATTACCATAATTACCTTTTACTCGGTACTTTCTTCTTGTTTTCTTTGAAAAATAGATGAAATGTTTATGTTTTACACAATCTTTATGTTCACTATTAGTAGAGTAAATAAAAGAGATTTGTGTCTCTAAACTTTTAGGGGGCGTTTGGTTCGTGCAAAGGAAAGGGAAAGGAAACTGGAAAGGGAATCATGGGAGAGGAAATGATTACCCTTGAATTACCCCGTTTGTTTGGTTCAAGACAAGAAAGGGAATCGGAACGGGATGGGGGAGGAATCGGAGCTGGATGAGGGGGGAGGAAACGGAGCTAGAGGGGGGAGGAACGTACCTGGGTTGCGGTACGGATGAAGTCGCGGTGTGGCGGCAAAACATGGTGTGGCGGTGAGACGCGGTAAGGTGGCGACGAGACGCGATGGAAGAAATGGACGGGGAAGACGGGTTAGGGAAGGGGAAGGGGGGAATGGAAATAGGAAACCATGATAGGGAGTGGGGAATGGAAAGATGGGAAACGGAGTAATCCAACACCGAAAAATGGAGAAACGGAATGAACTTTTTTTAAACAAATGACAACAAACGGAATCTGGAATCCCATTCTGTTTCACGTTTCCCTTAACCAAACACCCCCTTATTCCTAACAAATGTTATCCTAGCGACTTCTCAATACCGCGTAATACATACCCTACAATTGGAGTACTCATTTACGAATATCTGAATATTCATTTTCGAGTAAACAATTAAATGTTCATTTTCGAGTAACTGTATACTTATTTTTTTAAAATTCAGTTATGCTTGAAAATGAGTATTTAATTACTTATACTATACACTCGGATGTATGGTATAGATACTCGTCACACCGTCGAGAGACCAAAAACCCCATCATATCGCTCACCCCATGATTTTTTTGGTTCCGACATGTTGAGATGCAAACTCTATCCCAATCGAAAGTAAAGAACAAGAATGACCTGAATAAATATGGTTACCCAAACCTCATTAGTTATAGTCATTTTGGGAGGTGTACAAAAATAAATTTGTGATGGCTCTACTCAAAGCGGAAAATATCATACTAATGCTGGGTTGCGGTGAGAGTATGCACGGTCTCAACACGACACTATGTGTAAGAAAGTTAATTTGATTTTTTCCTTTTTGAAAAGAAATTTATTTAACATGTGATGGGTGTATTTCACCCATGACCGGTCAGAGGTCAGAGCCAGATAGTTGACCGGTCAAAGAGGTCAAACTTGAGAGAAAGATCCATATCGGCGGCAAAGAGACAACGGGTCGACCGCAAAGTTGACCAGTATACTTCGGATAGTATACCGGTCAAATTACTCAAGTTTGTGGAACCAATTTCCGAAGTCCATTAATCAACCCACGATGACCAGCCGGGGTAGTGTTTTAAGGTCAACGAGTGTCGGCAGGAAGGATCCAAAATGACTTGGACTGTAGTGGTTGGCATTGCTGAGATGCTGGAGGAATGTTTCCAAGCCAGAACGTGACAAGGAGGGTAATCCCCCTCGCAAGATGACAAGGTGGCTCAGGGACAGTCATAGCACCACATCAGCAGCATGCCCCCACGTGGGTGCACGTGATCCTGTTCCCCCCAGCTTAGTATATATACCTCATGTAACCCTCGAGGAAGGGGATCTGAATTCATTCTCTCTAAACTCCCTTGTAAAAGCACCCGTGCATTCTCCGTTATAATACAAACTGGGCTACAGGTGTTCCACCTAAAGTCCTACCGGTCAATCTGCGAGTTTTTACCTCTCTTACTTTGCCAAATCAAGCAAACTATTCTAGACCCGGTCTAGTATAGTTTGACCGGTCAAATAATTTACACCATCATTTTGGCGCCGACCGTGGGACTTGAGCAAAAGGCCGTGATTTTTTAGTGCTTTCATCTTGTTCGTTGAAAAATATTTGAGGAAAGTAGATGGTGGCTAAAAAAAGAGGGAGGGAGAGAAAAGGAACAAAAAAAAGAAAAGAAAAGAGAGAGATTGAAAGAGCCGGCTGGGAAGTAAGGACGGAGTGTTTCACTCCCAATTGCCGCCGTTCCTCAAATTGGTGGCCACAAGCTGGAAATCCACCATCTCTGCCGCTAAGAGCTACGCTTGTTGCAGCTGGTCTTGAGGTCTGTCACCACACTCAAGCCGTCTGCGAAGAAAGGAGTGGCCAGGCCGTCGTCCACATCTAGCGCTAGGAGATGAAATCGTCATCGACGTTGATTGACTGTAGATCTTCGCCGTCAAAGAAGTTAACCATTGCCCCCTGGCAAATGAATTTGCCACCGGGAGTGGATTTGATGTCGCAGTCATTAACGTTGCTGATGCCGCCGCTGCTGCTCAAAACAGCCGCTGCCACCGCTCAGACCTGCGGCCGCCGAATTCAATTGACAGGATTGCCGCCGCCGTCGAACTCAATCATCGTTGGTCGTTGGAGCCATTCACCGCCGTCCATGCCTAGCGTCGGAGGGCTGCATGATGCTGACTAGTTGTTGTATCCGTAGCCGCTGGAGTCTATTGATAACAATCTTTGGGTTCGCCATTACTAACAACGGAGTTGGATTCGTCATCAGCTTTGGTTGAAGCTAAAGCCAGAGTTAACCGCCCATCTATTTTTTGCCGGAGGACTATGCCCAAGTTCATCACCACCACACCCTCTAAAGCCGGCAATTACCTCTGTCCCAGTGGTCTTTTTCATAAGCTCATGCGGGTTCATCTTCACCCCCCTTCGGGGTCTACGGGCGTCGTAACCCTGAAACGTGACTTCTGTCACTGACGCCACTATTGAGATCTATCACCATCCCTGCCACTGCCGAACTGCACCACCGTTACCTGGAGGCTCTATTTTAGTTCCACCGTTGCCATTCCAGGTGAATTCTCTTGCGACCTAAGCTGAGTATAATTATATTTGCCGCGACAAACAAAGTAAGAGTGATGGCCGAAATGATGAGTGTTGCCTCCGGTGGGCGTCGCCTCGCCAGCTCCTCCACGAGTGAGCTTCCTTATTCGGCCAGGACGGATCCAAACAAATACAAATAGTCCTTATGAAATAATGGGATGATATTCTGGCAATAAAAAACACAACACATGGGGTCTGCAGTCCTCAATTATCTTCATGGCATCATACACCCAATTATTCATTATTATGAGGGGCCCATTCAAAATTCAAAGAGATGCAAAAAATCATGGTTCCACTTCCACATGCTATGAACCTTGAAAAGAAAAAAGAATCATGCGCCAATAAGGAAGACGACAAGTACGCAGGGGAGAAAGGAAGGCACATGGGGAGAGATGCAAGACTGATCCACAAAGAAAAGAGACCCACCATGATTAAAAGGCTATTCATTTATTCTTATCACAAGGGAGGGAGATTGAACAGTCAAACTAAATGGGTCCACCAACTCTTATAATTGAGCATCACTGATGTAAGAGTGATATGGAATACTAAGCACCCATTGAAGAGGCATATGGAGAGCTTATAATGTGGAGACAGTGGGCTATGGATTTTCATTTAAAAATGTGTCCGAAAATTGGCCAATTGAACTGGTCACCGCGACTGCATTAGAGTTTCACAGGAAGACTGAGACACAGGCCCGGACCTGGCACGCTGGTTACTACACCGGTCTTGCTCAGTATAAAATAAAAAAATAATAAACCCGGAAGAGGGGCCCGGAAGAGGGTATGCCTGCAAGAGAGCTGGACCTGGAAGAAGGTTCGAACCGTACTTACACGGGCCCATGAGGTTTGACCGGTATCGGGGAATCAGCCGAGACTGGCAAACTGATTGGGGACTAAAAGATGCCCATTAAAAAAATAGAAGGGGATCGTCCACCGTGGCGCATCCCATTTCCCCCTTCTCAGGGAAGACTTGAACGGGGGGTGAGCTAAGGCCTTCTCGGGATAGTAAATATCAAAGGGCCATTAAAAGACTTAATCACCCGGAAGAGGGGGCCCTGGAAGAAGGGTGCATTTTGGGCCTTGGAGAGGGCTCGAAACCATCCGACATGGTTAATTCTCCAATGTTGATCTGGCCCGGCCAGCAGCATTATCTTATTGGAAGACTGAGACACAGGCCTGGCCTGGCACGCTGGTTACTACACCGATCTTGCTCAGTATAATAAAGAAAATATGTGGCCCAGTCGAACTAGTACACTGGTCTCACACCAGTCTTACACATATTTTCCAATAAGCCTGAGCCCAATCGAATTGGGTACACCGATTGCACATCGGTTTCAGCAAAAGAGTGAGCAAAGCTCATATCGGGGACGCCCGATTCATTTAAGCCCTCAATCTGAGGCACTTTGATCGAAGATGGTCTCCGCGAGACATGAAGATATTTACATCAGTCAGCCGGGCTAACACTGATCTTCAACAAAGCTACCGCGTCGGATTCAATTCTTATTACCTAAGGTCGTTGTCATTGGTATACTAATTTCGTCACGCATCGTTGCTTGACTCGTATTAACACCGACCTCGACGAAATAACTTTTCGAGGCATCGTTGCTTTATCAAACTGACATCGCTCTCGTTACGATAATTATTCGCGCGAATCTTAATCATCTAACACTGAGCTCCTCGGTAAAAATAATAATTTTTTGAGCATGGCATAGGCCGGTCAAAAAAAAATGTTGTACAAATTATTTTTTGTAGGAAAAAACTTCTGATTCAAGAAATTAGAGAATTAATGAAGACTCGGAGGACTAGCAATAATATCTACCGGTCAAGAATTCAAAGTACGAAAACTGAAGATCACACTCGGAGGACTTGTTTACTTTTTTAAGTTGATAATTCTCACAACTCAAAAAAGTGGAGGACTTCTTGATGGGAAATAATACGTGGCTCGGCCCACATTTCCCAATTATTTACGAAGAACAGTTAAACCGGGCCTGTTTAATAAAATAGAGGAATAAGAGAATATTCCTCCGTAGATGCTCTCACCCTCTCCTATAAAAGGGAGGGTTGCCCTAATGGTTGAGGAGGCCAATTTCACTCCTCTCCTGCTACTTTCTCTCTCTAGGTATTTTTAGAGTATATTTTTCCTTCTTCAAGAGCTTCTAGCTCCACCATTAATGGCTTCCGAGCCGAACTCTTGTACCGTGTACACACCCCCGATATTAATAAAAATCCCCCGTTGGCAAGGTACTGCCAAAAAAGGCCCGTGGTTTTCTCCCAATTTGGGTTTCCACGTCAAAATCTCCGTGTTTATATTTTGGTGTATTTTTAGACTAGTTTATCGTTTTAGCCGGGCTAAAAACGGTATACTGGTCGATAATTTACACCATCAACATTTTTGCCAATATTATTCGGTTTATTTTTAATGATATCAAATTTCTAAAATGAGCCAAAAATGTTTTTTTAGAATAACTAAGATCGACTTGATTTTCTCTTTCTACTTATAACTTTTGATTTTTTCAAAAACCTACTACAACCCCAAAACTCTCTTAATTGAAATATGATACCCAGCATCACTCTCAAAAAATTTATTTATGGAGAGGTTATATTGACACTAGAAATCGATGTCATATTATCACATTAGACTCTTACGGTAGTTCGTTTGAAAATTTAAGGATCCGTTTGATACATCAAATTAGGGGAATTATAATTGAATTGAAGTTGAAATTCTATAAAATTTATTTGAAATTCTATTTTATTTTTGGCACTGCCAATTCCAAATCTCATTTTTTGTGTGCTACCAAAGAACAGAATTAGAATTGTAGTTCTCAACTGTATTTCAATTCTATAGTTTGAATTTTGTGTATCCAAACAGAGCCTACTAGTTCTTATCCTCTAATTCTCGATCAGTAAATCCTTAACCTGATCTGACCTTAAATTAGTGCACCTCGATACTCCTCCCTGCCTCCCATAATTATAATAACGGCCCGGTTTTAGTGACACCGAAGAACGGTGCCACTAGCAGTGCCACTGCCTTTTTGGGGCACCTCCAGTGCTCCGTTCGTAAAATTGACGGTTCATACTCTCTAACCCACCCCCTAAACCTCCCATCCTACCTTCACCCATGCACCCCACCCCAACCCCGTCGTAAGCCCCTCTAATCAAAGTCGATTTCCAAGAATTTTCATGCAAAAAAAAAAGTAAAGTGGTTGGAATTTTGTAACCTTTCCCACCAAAATAGCTAACGTGTGGCCTACATTCATAGCAAAACGTGCATTCTATACGATGCCAACTTGTAGCGAACATTGATGGCAAAACGGTGCACTTGTTGCGCCTTGTCCTATTCTCATTCCCACATAACATTAAAAAAAACACCACAAGTAACAATCATTTTTAAATTTATGTGCAAGATGATAATCAACTGTGGTAAGTTTGTGACATGACTCCAAATTACATATGCTCTATTGCTCTAGTATGAAACTGGTCTCGTTTGAACTTGTCCTCGCTCATGGGTACGTAGTACAAGCTTTAAATGGTTGTTTCATAAAACAGATGGAATGTGACTCTATGTGAAAGTTCTATTTGAACTCCTGATTAAGACAGCTATGCCATAATCGTATAAACATTAACATTAAGTTTGACATCATTTTTTCAGATATACATAAACAAGCATTGTTAGTATACGTTTATGGATACATGATGTCGAATTTTAGTGTCAAAGTTAATGTGACTAAATTTATCCTTATGGCATGGACATAGATCATTTAACTTATACTCCCTCCGTCCCACAAAAAAATTCTCATTTTGAATAATATTTAGTCAAATATCTACACGTTTTCGCTACAAATTGTGAGAAAGGTATATTGAATTATAAAATAAATTTAATATAATTAGATTCATCTTAGGATCTAGTTTTGATATCTCCAATTTTTTTTAACATTTCTTTATTTAGATTATATATAAATTATGGTCAAAGCGTGTAACTATTTGACCAAAAATACATCAAAATGAGAACTTTTTTGTTGGACGGAGGGAGTACAAGTAATCTATTTGTTCTGAAAATTTCTTTTTCTTTTTATTTTTATCCATAAAAAAAGCTATACTTTATGTAAGAAGAAAGTAAAATGCTTTTGAGATAGATAAAGAAAAAAGTGAAACTTTTTACAAGACAGAGATTACTATGATAAAAGTTAAAACTAAAACACAGAACATGTGCATTCCGTGTCCTAAAAAAAATCACACTCTTAAAAATGTATATTTTTTTCTATATCAATATTTAAATAAAATAATTTGAAATTTTTTTTAATTTATATTTGAAGATTGTCTGTAATTATTTCACGATAAATGCCCACAATTTTTTAAAATAAATATTTGACATAATAATTATTGATAGAATAAGAAATACGGAGTATGATTTACAGTAGTTCATTTCTTCTAATTACTCCGTAAAAAAAAGGCTTTGCCCGACCCGAATCAAATAGGCGGGGAAAATCGGTTGCTATTATTTCGCCTGTACATACCAGATTAGCTAGCATACCAAACAAGACGACATTCCATGACCACTTGACCAGGAGGAGCTCGTCAACTTCTCAGGACATGGCGAACCCGACAAACAATCCGAATCCGACGGACGGGTCGGGCAAGAGAGTCCGGAAACCCTACACCATAACCAAGTCCAGAGAGAGCTGGAGTGATGAAGAACACGACAAGTTCCTTGAAGCTCTTCATCTGTTAAGCCCCTCCTTTACTCTCTCCCTCCCAAACTTTCTCTATCTTTCCGTGGCGTGTTGAGTCCCCCTTTGTGTTTGAATTGTTCGTTCCTGTAGAAATTATGAGCTTAGATGCGTGTTTAATGGAGGAATTTGCCGTTTTTGTAAAAGTTTGCAGGTTTTTTTGTTGATCAATTAGCAATTATTGAGTTTAGATGTGAATTTGAGTTAAGAAGATTGGATTTGGAGGATGTTTGTGTTACGTATCTCTAACACTATGTTTGGTTCAAGGAATTTGAAATGGAAAAGAAAAGAAAATGAGATAGAAAACTTTGGATAGAGAGAAAAAGAAAAGTGGAAGGAAAAGGAAATGAGAAGACAAAATATACTAAGAAGAGGGAAAATTAAATTCCTCCCATTTTGGTGAGGAAAATGAAAGAAAACCATTTTCTTTTCTTTTCCTTCCAAATTCCTTGAACGAAACATAGTGTAAATGTTCAATGTTGATGTGGTTTCTTGATAATTTTCCGGTAAAGAGGGATTCTCATTTTGGTATAGGAACTGTATTCTGATGCTTTATTATATGGAGTGTTAAACTTCTTTTTTTTCTTAAATTCTATCGGGGGGTTTCAGGTTTGATCGTGACTGGAAGAAAATTGAAGATTTTGTGGGTTCAAAGACAGTGATTCAGGTACCATTTCATCTTTAATAGGCAGTTAGAGATTACTTCTTTTTCTTCTTTTCTTGTGTTCTTGCTTCAATAAATTTTGTGCAAATTTTGATTGCTTTCGAAATGTATTACGGATTACATGTCTGGCTTTCCTTTCCACAAAGCATCTATCAAATGATAAAATGGATATTGACGATTTTTGCAGTTCGTGTGTGTATCCACTAATACACATACATGCCTGCGTGTGTGTGCTTTGCTATTTTTTAAAAAATTAACCTGCAGATTCGGAGTCATGCCCAAAAGTATTTCTTGAAGGTCCAAAAAAACGGTACAACAGCACATGTGCCCCCACCTCGGCCCAAGCGCAAAGCATCTCATCCTTATCCCCAAAAAGCTTCAAAAAATGGTTCGTCTTTAATTTGTTCACTATTGTAGTGATTTTATGCATGCCTATCTTTTGAATGATTACATACTTTCCTTCTCTTTGTTTAAAACTATGGGCAGTTTTAGTGCCACTGCAGGGGCCTGTGGCTAATCCTCCTTTAGTGATTCCTCTCGCACCTGTGTATGACACTTCCCTGCTTGTAAACACTTCAACCAGTGGAATCATGTCACGAGAAGATGAATTTTACAGTCCTGTTGATGAAGGTATTCTCAGGAATTTGGATACCTTTTTTTCTGAACTCACATACGTACACTTTTTTCTTCATATGAAAGGATTTTCCTGCACATTGTGGTGAATAACATTCATGATTCAGCAGATACTGGAGCAAAGGGAGCAGAAGTAGTCAGCAACATCAATGTTGATGGAGTTGTGAGTTCTAGTAGAGTAGTGCCAAAACAGAGCGAGCTAGGTTCACGACTACATGGTAAATTCTTTGCTACTCTGTATGAATATTTTTTAGTACTCCCTCTGTTCCAAAAAGATATTTATAGCTACTATTCTCTGGATCAGACCATATCTTCTTTCTTAAAACATTTCATTGATCATTTCTTAAAATAAATTAGTCAAGCCACCTCTTGTTTTATAGACATAATAGTGTTGTTTAAAATATACGGAGCACAACTTACTTCAGCTATTTTTTATTTTACATAAGTATATAAATAAATTGAATTAAAAATAACTTCAATTATCATCCATTGCTAGTGGAGCTAAAAGAGTCATTTTTAACAATGCTTTAGCTTTGGGTAAATAATGGACTAAACCAACTTGATATTTTAAACTTCCTTTGCTTCTTACTTTATATGAAGTTCTGTGGAGTGAATGCTACAATGCATCATGAGTCTATCAGAAACAATCTCTAATAGTGATAAGATGCATACATCTTGAACCCCTGACCCTAAAGAGGTTGGGATTATTTTGTATTTGTTGCTTTTATTGTTGAATCAAAAAATACCATTGGTCAAACATGGTAAACTGAATCAACAACAACAACATTACCCCACTGCGTCAACGGCTCCCGCCCATTGCGGGGTAAGGGGGGTCGGATGTATGCTCTGACCCCTATGTTTAAAACATAGAGCGGCTGTTTCCAGATGACCCATAATGAGTGTCGAAATTTGCATTGACCAAGTGCTACTTCACAATTGCAAGAAGCACAGACAGTTTAGAGAGACAATTTCCTTTATTCCATTATATCCCAAAGCTAAAAAAAATAGTGAATCTTCGGCTCTACAAATTTGGGATGGAGAAATTCGCATTTGCTTCCAAAGAAATTCCCATTGTCAACATGGTTTGCTACAAGTGGTTGGTTTCTTAACTGATGTTAGGGTGTGTTGATTAAAAGGTTTTTGTTCCATTACATGCCCACCTAGGGTATGAATCTTTCATTTTTTTTTATTCTTTTGAATTATAGGGGCCAGTGGCGTAAAGGGTTTTGAAACTTTCTTCCGTGCATTTTACGGCACTGGTATTTGTATGCTTGTTGTGGTTCACATGCGTTGCTGGTAGAAAAATGGTTTTGAACACTTGGATCATCTTTTTTTGGAAGTGTCGGTGTATTAATTGTAGAGACAATTAATGATGATAGAATATGGTTCTGGCTATAAGAGACATGTTGATCATATTCATTTATTAAGTTGATCTTTGTTTTCATTTACACAATTTTTGGGCTCCTGGAAAAAAGAAGTACAAAAAGGCATATCTTGAAATACCGAATTGTGGGTTTTTTTCCAATCAGGATTACCAGATTTTGGAGAAGTGTACAAGTTCATTGGAAGTATGTTTGATCCAGACACTAAATGTCAAGAGCAGGAGCTCAAGGAGATGGACCCTATCAATCTCGAAACAGTAAGTGTTGGAACTAATGAAGATTGCAATTTTCTCCTTCCAATAACCCCATCCCCCATATGAAATAAGTTGAGTTTGTAATAATATATTTAGCATTAGAAACAAAGTGGGTCTGTGGTTGTGACTTGTGCATGTTGGATACTGAATGAAGTCTTCAGGCCAAAGCTAGGGGCCATGCTTATTATTGATAAAGAGAATAAAGGACAGGCCATTGCACAAAGCTTCCCTGTAAACGCGGGCCAGGGAAGGGTCCCCCACAAGGGTGTAATGTAGGCACACCTTACCCCTCATTTCTGCAAGAGGCTGCTTCCAGGACTCGAACCCGAGACCACACGGTCACTCGGCAACAATTCAACCATTGCGCCAAGGCTCCCCTTCAATGCAATGAAAAGTGAGGAAAGTGGATGGTGTATTGGGCGTTTTGGTTGAGGGGGCAAGGAAGAGGGATTTACCATGTAAGATGTGGGATGAGGAGTTGACGTTGGGGGGCTTCACTATTTTAACTTTTAAACCCTTGGAAGTCGGAATACATAATCTCTAATAGTAGTTCCTAGAGACACCGAATTAAAGTTGTAGGGTCCTTTCAGAGCTTGGAGATTGGAGTTTGTGATTTAGTGTTTTAACTTCTAAGGTTTTTGTACTGCTCAAACTACGTGTCATTGCTTACTGGTGTTCTGACATTTAATTGTAGTTCTGACGTAAGCTAGAATGTTATTCATAGGTACATTTAAATTACAGCTAAAGAGTTTATATTACACTAAAGACTACTAAAGAGAAGATTGATAGCATTCTCAAGATTTAAGAGGCAATGACATTTGTATAGAGATACACGATGGGAATAATGTGTTAGGGCTTGTTCTCTTTCCTTGATTTGATTGGTTCTAATTTGATTGGAATAAGTTTTGATCTAATCTGGTTTGGACTGATTCTAGTTGTATTTAAAATTGTTTCTGATTTGATCTGGTCTGGTTTGATCTGATTCCAATAAGAAGAATAAGTAATGAGAATAAGTTGAAGAGAACAAGCTTTTACTCCGGTTCAAAAAATTTTAAATTACATTCTCTGGTCAGCAATTTTGTTTTTAATGAAAGATTTCTGGCTTTTATGGATATGCAGGTATTATTATTGATGAGGAATCTAAGTATCAACTTGTCTAGCCCCAACTTTGAGCCTATTGTAAGCCCGCCTCTTTCTTGAATATCCTTTATGGTGTGATTTTTTGCTCTTATTTCCCTGCTCTTCTTGATATCTTGTTTATTTTCTCCCTAAATTTCCCCAATATCAACTGCCCAGCCTAGATAACTTATACTCCGGACAAGTTTAAAGAATGAATGGGGATGATACTTGTATTTTTAAGTTCTTCACGTCTTCTTCACAAACTAGCCATAAAGTCCTTGGGGTAGAGGTAAGGTTTGCGTACATCTTCCCCCCCTAGACTCTACTCTGGAGTGGGATATGCTGAGTTGGTTTGGTTTGGTTTGTCAACTAGCCAAAAAGTTGGAAAAGCCCCCCCCCCCTCCCCACCCACAAACACGCATGCATGCATGAGTTCAAAGTTGGAACTACATTTTCTTGACCCTAGAGCATATTATTTCATTTATTCACGCAGAGAAAGATGTTATCATCAAATGATGTCAGTATAAGAAGTTTAAGGGTCAGTGCGAGCAGCGTTGCCAAAAACTTGCACGACATATTATGCTAAATTACATTCATCTTATAATGTGATGCTGCATTTACTCTAGAGAGTGATATACACATTGTGGTAAGTTCTCTCCATTGTTAATTTTGTTTATATAAAGACAAGATAGATGAGGACACTGTGGGTTACAACTTAACTGCGAAATTATAATTAGTAAATTCGCATGGATGTGTAACCCATGTGGAGCATTACTCTTCTTTTTTTTTACTGTCTGCTCTTGAGAGATGGGCAATTGTGAAAGTTCATTTAGGGTCCGTTTAAAACTAGAAAAACGTTGGGAGAAGAAAATAGAAAGGAATGTAGATGAAATTTTGGTAGGAAAGAAAAGTTTCGGAGAGGCAAACATGTTAACTCAACAATTCAAAATTAGATGTCCCTTCGGGGACATTCGATAATTTAATAATAGATACTCCTTGTACGTTAAAACCGTTTTTATTTATTTCAAATTTTCTCTTCCATATTATCAAAGATTAATACTCCGTATATTTTTTTCTTATATACAGAGTGTGTGTGTGTGTAACATGATTACATTTATTTTCCCTTGTATTTTTTTTCAACAGTAATATATATGCTGGAATTCTCTGGCTACATTCCCAAACATTGAAAGCTATAATCTTTGATGGATTCCCGGAATGGGGGACTTGCCAGAGTCTTCATGGGGGTGTTCCGGGGCTGTTGCTCTGCCAGCGAGCGTACCTGGAAATGTGTTCAAATTCTTCAATGGATGATGGGAATGTGTGCCCGCCTTCAATTTTGTGCAGCTCGTATATTCATTTTGTGCGTGTTAGAAAATATGTGTGTAGCTTTGATAGCCCAATCTTGTGCAGTTTCTAAGGATTGTTTATTATGGCATACACACACCTTTTGAGGTATTGGTAATTAATTGGCATCAGCATATATCAATCAGAAGGTGAATATCTTATAGGGTATAAAAGGATTAGAGGATGCTTGAATTATGACTATTTTTTTATTATAAAAAAAAGTATACTTTGAGATATGTTTGATGGGTTGTCGCCTTATTGGACAATGAGTCATTATTATTAGAATGCACCTTCGTTCCCATGACATTGTGATTCAATGTCATGAGATGACTCGAGGTTCATACGATGCTCTGTTCGAAAAATTGATGGCTTTTACTTCTAACCGCCTGGTAAACCCCCCACTCTCGCACCTCCGTCAATTGCATGCCACAAGATTTAGTTAACTTTGGAGTCAAAATTTAATTCCAAAGTCAACTACATCTTGTGGCATGCAATTGACGGGGGTGCAGGGGTATGTTTGGGTCAGGCCGAGGATGGGCGTTTATCGTGGGCTAGAGGAACAGAAACTATCAATTTTTCGAACAAAGCATCGTAGATACCCTAATCTGGGCCCATGTCATGTCACTTGAACCGTCCCCATTAGAATGTTATAATTTTGAGTTGTTTTTTCAAAATGTCTCCGAGGACCCAAGGTGTTCAACCAAATGTTTAGGTGAACTTTAGCAACAGTAAAAGGTACTTTGATTTGTCCCAAGACTGAAGTTGCTTGGGGTTTTTGTTGTTAAGCCAATGAATACATGGCACTTAAGGTGCATTATGAACAAAAGAGAAGATGAAAAAATGGCATCCTCTCATAAACCATTTTCTGAGGTGATTTACAAGGAACTAATTTTGGTCTCTCGGCAGTTGCCTAAACAAATTGCAAGGAATTGAATGGATAAATACTCCATATGAATCACATTTGGATTTCCCTTGTTAACTACTATTACTAAATATTTATATTGTTTAGAATTCATAACCATATTAAAAACAAAAAAAGAGGATTGAAGAGAAATCATGCATCAAAGAAACTGAAAGTGAAGAATTGGGTACTTATAAGATAAAAAAAGATATGTGAAAAAACCTTAAACATGACCATGTTACATTTTGGGATTGGAAAAATACCAACCTCAATGAGGATTTTAAAGATGAACTTGTAAAAATTGATGGCAAAAAATGATAATTTCTAATCAAACCAAACAAAAAATGAAAAGCACAAGATATATCTATGGAGTTCCCAATGATCTACTAGAAACTTGGAATGAAAACAGAATGTCACATTCATCATCTGATGATAAACACAAGGCAATAAGAAATGGAAAACACCATACCAGTTTTGTCTTAATAACTTAATGGAGATTTGGGAAGAAATGCAGAGCCATTCCTTCCCAAACTCCACAACATGTCTCTCCATCACAAAATTGCAAAAAAAGAGTAAAAAAGATTTAAACTCTAAGCAGGGAGTGAAATGTCCGAAAAGCTTGGAATCACTGAGACACACCCAACCACTTCGAGAAGTTGTCAAACTCTGTGTAATCGCTGTCCGAAATCATTGTCTGGTACCATGCCTTCCCTGCTGCCTTAATCTTAGCAGCCTCCTCCTATTCATACAACAATGAGACAATTAATCAAACCCATACCTATATGATTCATGCTTCACAAAATTCTCCAATTCTAATCTTGGGTCAACAATAAAACCCAGTCAATGATAAACATTTCAACATTCATTTTCAGAAAGATTATATACTATGGGTATGTATCAGCAATCAAGATATGTACTCGGTCCTCCAAACCATTAACCCCTAGAAATCTTCATCAAAAGTAATCCTTAATATACAGTTCAGGAGACACCAAGAAATGTTAAATGTTTACGTATACTATCATAAGTGCACAATTTGGAATGGATTCTTCTCAAAACAAGCGTTACAAGTGTTTGACTTAAGCACTTAAGGATCAAATATACTATTGCATTAACAATGTTAAACAGTAAGATAAGTATGAAATGAAATAAAACACTGAAAGTAATATATGCAGCAGTAAGTTAGTGTTGAAATAATCAGCTTACTAATGGTGAAAAAGAATATACCTTTGAGAGTGGAGTTCTTGTCTTGGAGAGCTTCTCAGATTTTTCCTTGGTACGCTGCGCTTCGGCAAGAAGGGCCATCCTCCGGGCAGTCTTAGCATAAGGATTGAGCTTGAGAAGCACGTTCAGGTTCTTCAATGGATTCTTCTTGCGAACAGCTCTCTTCACTCCCTTCTTGGTAGGTCTCACTACAGACTGCACCTCATCAGAATTGATGATCCTAGCAAGATCGGCATTGGCCATCTTTGGCCTTGGCAAGACATAACCCTTCTTCATCAGAGATGGCTTATCGAACGACCCATAGATCTCATCAAGTTTCTCAAATGCAGACCTCGTCCAGATTATAAAGCGCCCAAGATGGCCACCGGGAGCAAGCCTAAGAATGTTCAGACGGCTAACATGACATAAATCCACCCCGGGAATGTTTCGGAAGGCCCTCACCAGCTTAGCACCCTCAGTAGCATAAACAATCAAAGGTCCCTTGCGAGAAATGTAGCGGCGATTTCGCATCTTACCTTTTCCGGCGCGGATGGCCTGGCTATCTATTGCCTTCTCCACATCAGCATACGCACCAATCTCCTTGAGAATCTTAATGGCATTGGATGTCTTCTCAATTCCCTCGGCGGAATCGGAGATCACAAGAGGGATCTCCGGCACAGTCTCAATCCGATGTCCACGAGCAGCTACTAGGGAAGGAACAGCGGATGCAGCTATGGCAGAAGCCGTGGCGAACCTCTTCTGATTCACAGGGATCCTACGGTGCCAGCGGCGCCAGATCTTGGTGGGGGCGAACATTCTCCCACCACGACACATGTTCCCGAACGCACCCTGTCCGGCACGGTGAGTACCGCCACCAGGAACACGGGGGATACGGGACACGGCGCGGCCGGTACCCCATGACTCGGCGGAGGTCTGGTGGCCCGCCTTCGACGACACGGCGTAGGGCTGACGGGAATTTTTGGAAACGTTGGCGTGGACGAAGGTGACCACGTCGGGGCGGATCGGAGCCTTCATCACATTCGCCAAAGAGACTGAGTTGCCGGCGGATCCATCGGTGGCCATGTCATTTTCAAGGGGCTGAACGGAAACGAGAGGACGAGCGGCGGCGGTGGCCATTGCTTAGGAGGAGATGGAGACGTTTAGGGTTTGCTTCTGGGAAATGAAAGCGCAAATAAATAGGGTTTTCGTCTATAGGGTTTTCGTCAATTGGGCCCATGAGGGTTTACGTATTTCGGGCTCGAGCTGACTCCGTAATGAATAATGAGAGGGTCAATTGGGCTTTTATGTATTTCGGGTTTTTCCAACCCACAAATCTCAT
>OOIL02006764.1:842253-854265 GCA_900332095.2 Cuscuta campestris | reverse complement strand
AATGGCCAGTTTCTATGTTCAACACAATAAACCAATTGACCTTAATCACCGATTAGAATTAATTAATTAACTTAACTAATTCATTAAAGTCTTGGATTTAACCATCCGGTCAAACCTACGACAACAGAATATCCAGTCAAAGCCTAGGTCAAACATGACCTAACCCAAGTCAAAGTCAAACCTGTTCAGTCAATTCACAATCCTCAACAATTCAATTCAAACAATCAATTTAATTCAATTAACCAATTTAGCCAAATTATAGCATAAACACATATAACGATCCAAACCATTAAATCTATTCTGAATGTTATTAACTTCATAGTACGGACCTGGATTACGCCGAAATCTAATCGATAGCTCGAACGGAAGACAAATCAATGAAATCAACCGAACGGGTCAAATCGAGTCAAAATACGAAATCGACCAATCAATCCGGCGTGGAGGTTAATCTGCCAGCGATATCAACTCGGGGCAGCGGCCGGATGCGGCGACGGTGACGGACACCGGCGACAGTGGCGGAGCGGCAGTTCGACGGCGATGAGCAGCGACTGGCGGTGCTGCAATCGACGGCGGCGCTGCACTCGACGGCAGCGGATGGCCGCTGTGCAAAGGGCGACGGCGGCGCTCGTTTCCGGCGAAGGCGAAGCAGCAGCTGGAAGCTCGGCGACGGCGGCTGGAGACTCGGCGACGCTGAGCGGCGGCTACTGGCGAAGGAAACAGCGGCGGCGCTGCAACTCGGCGGCGCTGCAATCGACGACGGCAATGAGCGGCGACGCCGGCGGCTGGCTGCTCCAGTTGGACGGCGACGACCGGCGGCTGGCTCACGGCGGCGCTGCACCAATCGGCGATGATGGCGGCGAGGCTGGGGAAGGCGATTGGCTGCGGCGATGATGGCGGCGAGGCTGGGGAAGGCGACGGCGGCTCCAATTGGACGGCGAACGACCGGCTGGGGAACTTCCGGCGGCGATCGATCGGCGAAGAAGAAGAAGAAGAAGAAGAAGAGAAAAAAGGAGAACGGACGAAGAAGGATAATGTTTCTACGGCTGAACTTAGTTTAGGTTTATTTAATGGTCCCATTCCAAAAAGGACCGGGCTTCGGACCTAAAATACCTGATTAAATGGTCATAACATGAGCTCCATAACTCTGATTCGCGAGCCGTCTGAACCGACGCGATCACAAAAATATTTCCTACGAGATGACATAAAAGTTGGGCTTAAAATCCAAATTATAATTTTAACCCCTTTTTGGGCCCAATTCGTAACCAATTGCTTTAACAATTTAATTAATTCTTTTGGGCCAGATTTCGGGGCGTTACAATGTATTTCTCACATAATTTTTAATACTGTAGATGAAAATGCCAAAGTAAACTTAATACTAACCATGTTTATTTTAATACCAAATTTTCTAAAAAATAGGGTATACAACATTTTTAGTATGGTTGCAAGGGTTTCTATTGTTATCTAGAACCAATATATTTGATCATGTCTTTGTCTTCACTTGTGAAATAGCAACATAAAGTTGACCATGTGTGAACACCAACTTGGTTAAAAATAATCCCAAAAATTACAATGTTTGACCTTAACTTTTATTGATAGTCATATCAAACATAAGGCAATCGAGAATTATCTTCTTTGGAACTTCAAGGGTAGTCCTGGTAGTCCTGGATCAGATGGTACCAAATTCATTCTAGGGATTTAAACCTTTTCCCCGACTCGATTTCCAGAAACCACAATTGCACCGATAACATTATTTCGCATCTCTTGAATGATTAATCTTGTCTTATTACACAATCCAGATGTTTGGTCAATGTTCCTAGATCAATAGCATAATCGGTACCTCTTTTTCAAAACTATTTTGTGGTTTGGAATTCTCGATCATTTGATTTCATTCAAGAACTCAACAGTTATCCAATCTCCATCAATACATACATCTACATCTAGTTGGCACAAAGAATCAGAATTCTAGTATTCCTTTTCATCACCAGGAATGAGGGACAAGACAAATTCATTTATCATTTCAAGTATTTCTTTGTCTCTTTTGCACATAGAAATGTGCTGAGATGGGTGTACAAATTTAAAATTTTAAAGTTGTTAAAATTACATTTTGTGACATTTTACTTCATAAGTAACCCTTCCACAAATTTAAAAATGGATTAATTAAATTTTTTTATTCGAAATTTATAAATACCATTCATTTGTCACATCGCAAAGTGCATTCCTTCTTGTGTGTGTTTGACAGTGCGGTGTTGCACCTGACGACGATGCCTCTCCATCTGTATCAGTAATACCATCATAAAGAATTGTAAATACAGATCATAAATTTTTTTCCTTTATTCACATAAAACATCACCACATAACATATATTATAAGGTATTCTTAACCAAGTCTAAATTGATGTTAAATTTAGATTAATTTTAAGGTGTTGACTATAGATATGATCAATCTATTTTATCCTACTATTCACAAAAAACATCACCACATAGCAATACAAAGATTTTCCTTTTTAAAGGTATATATTGAGTGTTTGCTTTTAATGAATATATTTAAGTTTAATCTCATCATCGTGAATTAATTTTTTTTAATGAAAATATATTTTCACCAAATGTTTTTTTTTATGTGAAATGCAATTTAGAAACAATAAGTATGAGAAATATCTGCACTAAATAGAATTAAAACATAAGTCATTTCTCAATATAAGACTTAAATTTTCTCTCTTAAATAACACTTAATAATGTCTAGAAGGAAAATAATATTCTATGATGGTGAATATTTATTTTAATAATGACTAATGAATAATGACTAAAAGTGCTACATCGGAAAATAAAAAAATATATGTTGCTATTTAGGAAAAGTCATTATGCTTTTTCCACTCTTTTAGTTTTATCTAGCTTCTTCTGATAGTTTTCTCTCTTCAACGGTCTTATCTAGTTTTCTCTCTTCAATAGTGTTTAAAAAATTATTTGCATGCATATTTTGTATTATTATTATTATTATTATTATTATTATTATTATTATTATTATTATTATTATTATTATTATTATTATTATTATTATTACGACTACTATTATCGAAACGATTCTGGAGCCACTTGTTCTAAGGTGGGGATTTACCCGGGTGTCGAGGGTAGGAACCATTAATATTGTAAACGGTGCACCGTAAAGATAGTGTTATCTAGAACCACCTAAAGTGAGTGGATGTAGAATCTCTGTGTATTACTATTTTACGAAATTAATATTTTTTTTCATGCAAATGCATATGCAGATAAACAATACTCCCCCGTTCTCAAAAACTCTTCTTTTTTCATTTTTTTACTTCCAACAAAACACTTCGACTTTCTATTAAAAACACTTTTACCCTTACTTTTTCATACTCTACCTATCAAATCATACTTTTTCTCTAATACTCAATCCATCATATCAAGAGCAAAATTGGAAGTCAACTACAATTTAACACTTTCTTATTTTTACACAAAGTCAAAATAAGAACACTTTTATACGGAGTAGAACGGAGGGAGTAATACTTTTCATCCAAATTTATAAAAACAAAAATGTTTAACTTTAGATGAGGAAAGTATATGCTTTTTTAATTTTGATTTTTATTTCAAATATAACCCAATTTGAATTTTAAAACATTATAAAGAATAATTATATATGAAAAAAGCTAAAAAATGATAATATGAATTGACGCTCATCAGCTCATGTTGATTGGAATGCGTATCAATGCCCTATTTTAACAAAAATGAACGTAAAATAGCACGAACCGATGTGGTGCGTGTGTAACCTTTTTAAATGATAGGCATTGTTTTTAAAATAAGTTTTGAACATAAATAAGGTATTCATATCTTTTTCAAACCATTTAGAGCGCTGAAACTACTTTAATATATTTTATTCAAAAATATATGTTGTCATTCGATACTTAAATCTGAATATCATGATTATATTTTTTCAATGATCTATTTTTACTGTTATATATTTTCTCTATGAAAATTATGTTCCAATAAAGAAAAAAAAGGCTCAAAAAGTCCTATTAATAAATAGGATGAAAACATTTTTTTTAAAATTTATATTTCCTTTATAAAAATGCTTTCATTTAAAAACAAAAGTTTTATCATTTATAAACAACGTCTCTATCATAAATAAATACTTTTAAAAACTATCAATATTGTGATGTAAATATATAAATATCTCAAACAAAATTTAAATCTTGATATATTTTCATACTCCCTATTATATATTTAAGGAAATTTTAATTATTAAAAAAGTTATTGAATACATTAAACCACAAACTTTTCATATTAAAAATTATCTAATATACATAAACTCATAATGCACTAAATTTATTTAATAAATTTCTCATATTTAATTAGTGGTATAAGATGAGCTACTCGAGAGTATGTTTAAGCTCAATATATTTTCATACAAAAGAATAAATTAATAATTTTTTAAAAACTATATTTTACTCAAATGACTTTTAATATGATTTTTATTTTTATGAAAAAAGACCCGGCTAATAATGATTAGTTTCTTTTTTATTATTAATTTATTTATTTTTTGTTGAAAAATTACAATTATTTCATTTACATAATTTTTAATAAATTAAAATATCCATATTTTTTTCAATATAATATATATTGTTTTAAAATCATCATATTTTAACGATCATCATAAATAAATTTCAATAAATGATGAATGAGAATTTAAAGCATGTCATGTAATTTATTCATGTACCATGTCATTTAAAAATTGCCATGTAAGATGACACATGTCAATTTCTTGGAGACATGAGTAAAAAATATGATAGTAAAGGATTACATGGCGCTGACATGTTAAAAATTTGCCAAATATACATGCCAAATGTCAAATGCTTATGAATGGGAGTCTTCTTTATTGTAAAGGTACACTCTCAAAAATTACAATATCCTAGTATCCTACAAACTTTTCTGACCAGAGGCAGAAACGGTTGGCCGAGAATGATGGAAGCTCTACTCGCCCTTCCATCTTCATCCGTTTCGCTCCAGCGCAACTCAGCTCGCACTTCTCCGGCTCCTTGTCGCCACCTCAACCACCGATCTTCCGCCGCCGCCGCCGCAAAACCGGCTCCTAAACTAGAGCCTAGCAACAAGCCGACTTCTTACAACTCTCGCTCTAATTTCAGCCCGGGCGTCTCGGTGGCTCCTCCTCCTCCTCATCGACCGCTCACATCCGCTGCGGAATTGGAATTCATCTCCTCCAGCCACCTATCTAACCTCAATCTCTACGCAGACATTGCTTCTAACCTCGCCCAGGACGGGAAGTTCCAGGATTTCTTGACAATGGTGGAAAACGTCGCCTCCTCCGCAATGGAAGCTGCGGATTTTGTCCGGCTCCTGAATGTGAAACAAATTTCTACTGGAATTGCGCGAAGGATCGAAGAAGGGAGCGTAGGGAGTGTTGTTGAGCTGCTTGGCAGTGTTCAGAAGCTGCAAATTGATCCTCGCCTGCTGCTAGTTGATGCTGCTAGTGACGCCCTTCGGAAGGAGTGTCAGCGAATTGTGGAACACGGACAGGTAGAAGAATTTGTTACTTTGATGGAAACACTCCAAGGTAAGCTGCTCGCTGTTTTTACATTGTGATTTCTCTTATTTTGTAGTTCTAATTTGGGAAGACGATTGTATCTCATATGTTCGATAGTTCCCCTGTTCCAGGGTATGGTTTGCCAATTAAAGAATTCGCGGAGCCCTCAAAAATCATAAGGCTTTGTGTAAGAAAATTAGACCCAGGTGCTGCCATCAGGTATTAGGAACCACTACGTTTGAAATAGTGGAATTGATCAACTGCTGTAGAAGTTCCTTAAAAGTAACATGTTAGATTGAGAAACTAAGACCACATGATCTTCTTGTGGGTATTCTTTTTTCTCTATCTATCTTTCTTTCTTTTTCTTGTTTCCTTCTCTTTTGGGATTATTTGTACCTCTCCTGGTGATATCAAAATTTCTCAGTAGTCAAGAGCGTGTTCTTAGGGTATAGAGTTTGAAGAGATGCACTGGCTTAGCCACCACATCTTACTGTGTTGTGCAATGCTAAAGAGTGAATGCAATGCATCTGCATAAATTTTCATATGGAAAAGACTTACCAAACATTTGTTTTGGAAATATAAAAATTTTATTTTTTCCAAATGCAATTGAGTTAATCTCTTTGTTTCAACTAACTTGGAATTCATTTTTTAATAATAGGTACTTGTAACATTAATGGAGTAATTGGATAAGATTTAGGTGGCCAAATCTCGCTTTAACTAATTTCTCACACAATTTTGCATTGTGCGTAAGTAATGAAAATATAGATACTTGATAAAATAGACTAGATTCATGGTGGGGCCCCAGTATGGACCATCCCTAGCTCCACCCATGAAGGGGTTCTGATGATAATATGACATCTGTTATTTCTTACTTAATGCTTGGGATTAATTCCTTAAACACTAATATTGACAGGTATGCACGTATTTTTTCACATGCACAAATTCTGTTATGCACCATAATTCTTGAATTTGGGAAGAAAGGTAACTTGGAATCTGCTCTCACTGTGTTCGAAGCATCAAAACAGGGGTTGAATTCTCCTAATATGTTTGCATACCGGGCAATTATAGATGCTTGTGGTCTTTGTGGTGACTTCTTAAAGTCTAGAGCCATATACAAGGTACTAATCCTGCAAATCACATCTAAGACTTGTTAATGTTTTCGACAGACATTTCATTGCATAGTTTTGGTTCTAGGGTAATATCATTGCAGATATCCATGTTTCTCTTTTGTCTTAAACTGCAAACAGTATAACAACTTTACAATCTCGTAGCATTGAAGCAAATGGGTATATAAGCTCTTGAGTTGAATTAAGTAATCGATTGGATTCAATCTTTTAATGTGGTTCGACCCAAGTGTCTTATTGTCTAATCCAGTTAACCCTACCCCATTCTAAATTCTATCACAATTCAACAACAACAAAACCTTAATCTCAAGTAAGTAAGGGTAAGACACCATGTCGCCATTGGCTGAGTCGAACCCGTGATTTTCCTAGCAATATACATCTGCCCGTCACCTCCTCATCTACAGAACCAGTTCATAACATTGAAGCAATTATTTTGAATTATTCTGTTTTCAATATATTTTCTCAATTAGATGGATTAGGGCTTGAAGGCTATTAGGAAATACTCCCCTTTCCCAATCAAGAGAGAACACTGTGTGGTTAAGATTTCTGCAAAGGAGAGATAAACAGTATGAACAGTACAATCCTCTCTACAAATGGAGATATGCAAGATAAGTTGACAGACTAAAAATGAAAACATGCAACATAAATTGGGAGAGAGGGAGTACATCTTTCAATACATAGAACTTGTTCCTCCATGGATTTATGCTTTAACTATATATGATGTCACTGCAGGAGTTAATTTCTCAAGGCGCAACCCCAAATACGTATGTTTTCAACAGCCTCATGAATGTAAATGCTTGTGATTTGAGCTACACGTTGTCTCAGTACAGGAAAATGAAGGCAAGTTCTTGGTATTCCCTTGTTTGCATTCCCAAATTCTCTCCAATGCAAGTGCTCCCGTACAGACGTACATTAATGAATTGCATACGTGAAGCATATCTTCTGGTCTTATAGAGTGAAGTGCAGGCTTCAGTAGCTCAATAGAAGATGTGGTCTTGCCTTTCCATTTGTTTTTTTATTCATGGATATAATGGAATCATTTATTCAATTTTTTCATGTACCCAGGAGTTATGCATTACAGCTGATATGACATCCTATAACATCCTTCTAAAGTCGTGCTGTCTTGCTGGAAGAGTTGATCTAGCCAAAAACATTTACAAGGACGTGAAATCTTTGGAATTGACGGGAGCATTGAAATTAGATGTCTTCACGTACAGCACCTTAATTAAGGTATAATTGTCTGTAGCTATTGTATATAGAGGCCGTAGCTATTGTGTAGGTATTGTATATAGAGTCCAAATGCATCAAGAAACCATGTTCAAGATTTAGATCTCAATGTACCTGGGTGGATTCTTTCTTTTACAGACCTCAATGCAGATGCATAGGCGTATCCATGGATTAAAAGCAAGTGGATATATATAGTACACTTGCATTATATGACACAGTGGACATTGCTTTTTCACTGTTTTTGTCCTTGAGTCTTGTTTCACGAATGTACATCCTTTGAAATTTAGTAACATACAACTATTAGAAATTATCAAATACAACTACATTTTTTATTTGATAGTGCTAAATACACACCCCATTTGGCTGAATTCAATCCATTTATAGGAAATGGACAACTTTGCTCTCTCACCTTTTTTTAAACATTTAAAGATAAACTTGTCTATTTGATATAAATGGGGTGGATATAGCCGAATGAGATGTGGATTTAGCAACAACCTTTTATATATATTCGTTGGCTTAACTAAATTTAACAAACTCAACTTGTTTGTTGAAACACTTTTTTTTGTTTGTAAAAACATCAAAGATAATGTAAATTAGCTTCATTTGTTCAAATATATTCTTTTTTTTTGGGACAAATAAGTTTAGACTTTAGATACATGACTCTTTTTTTCTAGGGACGGATGAATTATGTGTATAAAATGTGTCTTGCTCTCATGCTAATCCGTCCATGTAAAATAAGCTCAGTTTTCTGTTATCAGATGCTTGGATTGGCTTGTAGATTCTTTTCCCATACGGATCATACGTTACTATATGTTGTCATATGCAAATGTCATTCTCAGATTAATTCTTAAATCCTCTGCTAAATTTTTTAGGTCTTTGCAGACGCAAAAATGTGGCAAATGGCTCTCGAAATCAAACAAGACATGATATCAGCCGGTGTTACTCCAAATGTTATTACATGGTCATCATTGATCAGTGCATGTGCTAATTCAGGCCTTGTAGACCAAGCAATTCAGTTGTTCAAGGAGATGCTTCAGGCTGGTTGTAAACCTAGTGCAAAATGTTGCAACTCTGTCCTTCATGCTTGTGTTGAAGCATATCAGTATGACAGGGCCTTTCGGCTTTTCAGGTCCTGGAAAGAAAATAGGCTGCAGGACAATTATAAGAGAAATATTGACAACAGTATGAGTGACAACCACAGTCCTGGAAATTGTGCTAGCTCACAAAACTGCACCTCTGGATCAAGTCTAGAACTGTTCTCTATTGAATTTATACCCACAACATCAACTTATAACACTTTGATGAAGGCATGTGGCACTGATTACCATCGAGCTAAAGCTTTGATGGATGAGATGAAAACCGCGGGTCTTTCTCCTAACCATATAAGCTGGTCCATTTTGATTAGCATATGTGGAAGCTCAGGAAATGTACAGGGGGCAATGCAGGTAAAAAAATCTCCTACTACAAAAAGGATCTGCACCTTTACTTTTCTACATATTTATCTGACACACACACACACACTCCCTCCGTCCCATAATTGATTACAATCTTGGAAATACGAGTAAAATCTGTGTCTTTTAAATTTATTTTATTTAAAAATTGGTATAGAAATAGAAAATACAACATGCATATTAAAAAACTACGTCAATCCATGCTGGGAAATAGAGACTCTGGGCTATACACTTAATATTTACTCCCTCTGTCCCAGAAAGAATTTCCTGTTTTGATTAACGTGCAAAACCCCGTAGATTTTAAAATGATTTTATTTGAAAATTGGTAAGGAAATAACACATAAAAAAATTATATTTAAAAACTACATCGAAAACTCTACAAAATAAGAGGCGACAAGAATATTTTATTTTATCAAATGATCAATGAAAACACGCAAACAAATTGGAGTTATCGAGAGGCCGTAATAGTAAACAGGAAAGACTTTTTGGGACGGAGGGAGTATTATTCTTTGTTAAGGGAACAATGGGTTATAATTATTATAAGAAAATCCATTCTATGTGTTCGCCTTGCTGGAACATAAAAGCAGGCATCGAAACCAGGGGTATCTGAAAGTGCCTTCCAGGTCTATACAAATAGATTTATGGACCTGTGGTGAGTTCTGAAAAATAGGACCTTGGAGACTCTATGAGAAAATTGATGTCACCTAGAAAATTGATGTCACCTCATAGTAATTTTTTGAGTAAACAAAAGTGATCAAAATGTCAATATCGTAACATGGCAATCTCTTTTGGGCGGGAGGGAGGGAGTATATATCTCAAAAGTTATCGGAATGTCCCCAAAGAAAGTTTACACTCTGATGGTGTAAATTACTTGACCGGTCAAACTATACTAGACCGGGTCTAGAATAGTTTGCTTGATTTGGTAAAGTAAGAAAGGTAAAAACACGCAGAGTGACCGGTAGGACTTTGGGTGGAACACCTGTAGCCCAATTTATATTATAACAGAGAATGCACGGGTGCTTTTACAAGGGAGTTTAGAGAGAATGAATTCCGACCCCTACTTCTGAGAGTTAGAGCAGTATTTATACTAGGCAAAGGGGGACAGGGCCACGTGCACCCACGTGGAGGCGCGTTCTCGGAGGGTGGGAAGTGATGGCCGTCGTCCTCTTGCTGCCTTGTCGCCTTGCGAGGGAGATTGTGCCCTTGTCGCGTACTGGCTTGGACAGATTCCTTCAGCATCTCCAGCGATCCTCCACTGACATGGGTCGCTACACGCCAAGCCCTTTTAGATTCTCTTCTGCCGACATTTTCCAACCCTAGAAACCATACCGGGTGGTTCCTGAGGGATGAGTTTATTGAAAATCAGAATGAATGAGGTAATGATGCACTTTGACCGGTATACTATCTGAAGTATACCGGTCAAGCTTTTGATCAAACATCCTTTTACTGGCGATTTAGGTCTCCCTTTCCAGTTTGGTCGACTTGACCGGTCAACTTATTTAGTCCCCTCCTTTGACCGGTCCTGGGTGGAATACACCCATCACACTCTCTTTTCACCACCTATCACTTTATATCACATCAAATCAATACTCCACCCCCAAAATCAAATCACCCTTTTTTTCTTTCTACTTTTATCACTTTCAACCCACCCCACCACTTTTCAAGCACTATTCTCTTTTACTTTTTGGTCACATCAAGGGTCACTATTCTCTTTCAATTCCGTGTTTTTTCTTTATATATGTATATAGGTAAAAGAGATCTAATTATGGAAGGCATCAAACCCTTCTATAATATGTTTCCTACTACAATTCTAACAATTACGGAGTATAATAAAAAGAAAGTAAGAAAGAATATCAATGATAGAAATGAGTCCCATCATCTCTGGTGGAGCTATAGATTCACGGTTTTTTGACTTTGGGGTATGATGGGATAAACCAAAATGACTCTTTAAATTGTCTTTTTTATAGTGAAGCAGTGAAGTACCAATTAGTCAATGAAACTTTTGGCACTCATGGATCTATGTTTTATACGTAGGGGTCGGGTTACGTACATCTGTTCCCCTTACCCTGCAATGGGCAGGATACTTTGATGCACTGGGGTAATGTTGTTGTTGTATCAATAACAACAACAACGACTACAACATTAAGGTCCAATACCCCCCCCCCCCCCTCAAGCTGGAGCATGGTGGTTTCAAATAATCAAATGCCGATAATGGATTTTGTTAAATATATTCTTACTATATTTAATATTAATGTCTATTGTAGCTACCATATTTGTATAGGGTGTATTAATTATTGTTTCCTATTGTCATTAGGAAACTCTTGTATATATACACATGTAATCTCTCATAAGAATTCAATTGAAAATATTCATTCTTCATGGTATCGGAGCCCTAATCTTTCACGGCTTCCCTTCTCCTTCTCCTTCTTGAGTTTCGGCCAAGCCCCCAACCCCCTCCCTCGTCGGATTCTTCTTCCCCCGGCAACCATGGCCGACTCCGCCTCATCTGGCAAAGTCACCAACAACAACGAAACCTCTTCTCCAAATAATTCTCCTCATCTTGCCTTCACCACCATCTCCAACATCAAACTTCATATCCCGGTTCAACTCAGTCTCTCAGCACCAAATTATAAAAAGTGGAGTCGATTATTTCGTCT
>OOIL02006764.1:695285-821260 GCA_900332095.2 Cuscuta campestris | reverse complement strand
AGACCGGGGCGTCAACGTCATCCAACCAATCAGCAATGTTCCGAAGAGTTTGACAATACGTGGCCATAGTCATCGTACCCTTGACAGTGGTTCGAAACTGATGCTCGAGTTGCATTGCCCGAGCATGCTTGTTGTCATGAAAAAGTGCATGAATAACCTGCCATAATTCAGCAGCGGTGGAGGTGGTGGAGATGACTAGATCTGAGACTTCGTCAGAGATAGTAGAGAGAATCCATCCTTGGATCAGGGCGTCGAGCTGGAACCATTCATCATCATCAGCAGAGGAGGGAGATGAAGAACCCGAGAGAAAGCCGTGTTGGGTGAATCGGCGCACCAAGAGGAGAAATAACCGACTCCACTTTTTGTAGTTTGGTTGAGAAAAGCTGAGCAGAATCGGGATATGAAGCTTGACGTTGGAGATTGTTGTGAAGGCAAGATGTGGAGCATTCGAGGAGGAGGAAGAGTTTGAGTTTTCTGAGGCTTTATCGGAGGAAGCCATATTGAGAGGAGAAGGTGCAGTTGTTGCCGAGGAAGAGGGGGGGCTGTGCTGCGCCGCTGCTGCCGCCGAGGAGAGGAGGACGGCGGGTGGTGTGCTGCGCTGGGAGAAAGCACGCCGAGAGAGAGAGCAAGGGTAGGGTTAGGGTTTTAGGGTTGAGAAATTATGGCTCTGATACCATGAAGAATTATGAATTTCCTTAAACAATAATGTGAGAGTACATGTGTTTATATACACAAACTATTCCTAATCCTAATCATGGTAGGATTCTACAATAGGAAATAATCTCTATACAATAAATACAGAATATATAATTAACATAAATATAGAATATATTTAACAGTTACGGATGCGTGGAGGCTTCTCGAAAGGAGAAAGAGAGCCCCGAGGCACGTAACAGAAAAGAGAGAGAAAATATGAGAATGAGAGAGAGAGAGTAAATATTCTTTCTTATTTCCTTTCAATCCAACGCCACGTACATATATATGAGTCCTCAAACGACTTAGCACACAAGAAAGGAAAAACAAAGAAGGAAAAATATAAAGGGATAAAATAGTAAATAGCTAATGTTGGGCTTGGGCCGCATCATCTGTCCACCGAGATAGATGGTTGTCGGCCACTGGTGTTCAATTCGTAGAGGAAGAAGACTAACTCGAGGTCCTGACCATTGATTTCTGGTGGTGCCGGTGAGGAGCTGAAGAAGGACAAACTGGAATGTAGGTAGGGTGGCTGGTCGAGAGGTGTTTGGTGACAGGGAGGCTGGTTGAGTGAGGGATGAGAGAAGGGTAATTTGGGAAAGTCAAATGCATTTTCACTTTACCTAAATCTGCGTGCCCGGTCAAAGCGAGAAGATTAATTGTGGACAGAGAGAGTACATCAAAAGTTCTACAAAACAAGTGGTAACAAAATTATATTATTTTATCAAATACCTAATGAAAATAGGTAAAGAAAGTAATTAAAGTTTGACCGAATAAAAAGTGAGTGAGAAGAACATTATAGGACGGAGGGAATATATTAATTAGACAAAAACAAGAATGCCTTGAACCCAAACTACATAAGAAATGAAAATGGAGAAGGCAAGATTAAACAAAAAAGCAGTTGTACGATTTCGCCATTATATTAGTGCACATTACTCTATGAGAATATAATAATAGAGTCCAATAACGCCCAAAATGAAGGAAAAAAAACATTGAAGTTACAGCCAAAAAACAAGAGGGGATACACTTTGGTGCCTGAGATGTGTGTGTGTGTGTTCTCAGAAGATCTTGAAGAGGAGACCGCCGTGCGTGGCAAAGAAAGGGGCGAACACAAGGGACTCCACAGCCATGAGCTTGATAAGAATGTTCAGTGATGGCCCGGAAGTGTCCTTGAGTGGGTCCCCTACGGTGTCCCCTATCACGGCTGCCTTGTGTGGGTCAGACCCCTTGGGACCAAGAGTCCTCGCATGCTCTGAAGCCCCTGCCTGTAAGAGCCCAGAAGCAAAGAAAAGAATATGTTACAAAATGTAGAAACTCGGCCTTTTTTTCTCCATTGATAGTCGTGTAAGGGTACGTTTGTTGACACCAAGTTCTGCGCCATTCTTTTACACACACGAACAAGAATTTTCGTTCTCACGGACTTTGTGGAAAAGAATAGGAATAACTCTAGTCTTTTAAAGGCCAAGGAATCACTAATTTTAGACATTTGTTCTCACATCCTCTCCAGTCCCTACTTTTTTGTGAGATTTTATTGGGTTTGTTGTTGTTGTAAAGGCTAAGGAATCAAAACTATGATTAAAAATCTTGATCAAGTTTTGTTTTTCTTGGCATCTCTAAGGTAATATCAAAATAAACACTCCTTTTTTAAAACATAGCATTAAAAGACAAGGTTTTTACAATTTACCTCAATATATTTCTTGGCGTTATCCCAGGCGCCACCAGTGTTGGATGCAGAGATAGCAATCTATAAAACAAAAATCCACACAGAATTAGAACATTAATTATAAACATTAATTATAGAGCTTACTCAGTGTTAAGTCATTTAACATGATATAAGAGTCTAACTGGATTGTGATCTGTGAGATCCCAGTAGCTAGTTCATATGGGACAAAAGAATTGAGGGGTTTGATTGGGACTCCATATGTCTAGCCAGGCTTGGGCTGAGAATGTGAGTGAGTTGTGTATCCCATATCGGTTGTCTACTTTGGTGCAGTGTAGTACTGCCTTTGTCCCGGAATAAGGTTCAACAATTGACCGGGAATGGTTATTAAAGAAAAGAAATCAAGATTTATGAGAACAAAGGATTAATATGAACCCACAACTCTTTAGTCTTTTCTAGTCAGAAGTTAGAAATGTAAGAAACTCCTTTGGGAAAAACTAAAATGGAAATATCAAACCTTTTATGTGTCTGATGGAGTACGCAAAAGTGTGAAAAAAAAGTCACGACTTAAGAACTTTTTTAAGTAACTAAGAACCTGTTCTTTAGGGCTTAATACGAATAATATGAAAAATACACTTAAATAATTTCTTAAAGTTCCATCTAATTATTTCCACTTTCTTTTGATTTTCCACTTTCTTCCCGTTTTTTCTAATTTCTTCCAATTTATTCTTGTTCCCACCAAATTCTTCCATTTCTTTTTCTAGTTTCTTTTAGATTCTTCCGGTTTTCCAATAGTTTTTTCCAATTTCTTCCCACTCTTTTTTTCCAACCCTAAAGAATAGGCTCTTAGGCTCAATTTTACCCAAACCCTCCCACTATCCCATTAAAGATATGGAGCAATCTTAGTTCACCCAAAAAAAAAGATATGGAGTAATTTTGATTTTGAGCACAGATGGATAGAGGGCAATAGTTGTAATCAACAAAATTACCTGTACACCAGAGACAAGGGACCCAGCAAGGACACCAGACAAGGTCTCCACGCCGAAAAAGATTCCAACGATGAGGGGAGTTAGCATGACAAGAGCGCCAGGTGCAATCATCTCCTTGATAGAGGCGTCTGTGGAGATCTTGACACAGGTGGCATAGTCAGGCTTGGCGGTGCCTTCCATGAGACCTGGGATGGTGTTGAATTGTCGGCGCACTTCTTCCACCATCTTAAGGGCAGCCTTCCCCACACTCTTCATTGTCATGGCAGAGAACCAGTAAGGAAGCATTGCACCCACAAGTAGCCCAATGAAAACTTTGGGTGTGAGGACATCTACGGTTGAAATTGCTGCACGGCTCACAAATGCACCAAACAGTGCAAGAGAAACAAGTGCTGCAGATCCAATTGCAAATCCCTGAAACAATTCAAGTAAATGCATCAAGGGTATTATCATTCATAGGCATGGAAGTAAATGCTAAAACAATTAAGATGGACATTATGGTCCAACCGGGTTCACAGAATTGTTTGATAAAGAAAAAAAGTAGAGGAAAATAGATTAGCACCTCAGCTAATTGGAATCCACAAGCATGAAATTTAGTGTTATTGTTAACACTATAAGTTCATGCCAATGGAAAACAAAGTGGCACAACTTTACACCAGATGTCCTTTTTGTTGCATCCTTCTTACAGTTTTTCTACCACTTGAGTTCGAATATGAGGAGATTCCAAAAAAGAAGTTTGATTACAATAGCCCAGAATCTTCCTCATAAATGCTTCCTCATTAATATCTTCCATATGTTTTAGTAAAAAAAATATTTTAAAAATTGATATTATGAAAGGTTTTATGGTGCGAATCTAACTAGATCCCATGTGACAATTCGTTTACTTACGTATAGATCACAAAAGATTATCAAACAATTTGAAAAAGCTAAACTGTAAAATGTTGACCGTTTTTATAATATTGGAATGGAGAAAGTCTATAGACAATAAAAGGGAAAACATGAAGGGGTGGTTCTATATTCAAACACCCCGGTTCAAATGACATTGATAGCCAATGTCATAGCATGACCTGATAGCCAATGTCATAGCATGACCCGGGGTGCCTACGGTGCTCCGGGCGAAAAACTGATGGTTGTAACCCCCCTGCACCCCCCCCCTCCGTTCAAATTGATGAATGCAACAGTAACTACTGTAGCCAATCGGCAAAGGGGAGGGGGCAGGATGATTTTGGGGGGTAGGGGGTAGAAACCATCAATGTTTTGAACGGAGCACCGTAGGCACCCCAGGTCATGCTATGACATAGGCTGTCAACGTCATTTGAACTGCCTCCATATTTAAAAGCATAAAGAAGATTATTAGTTTTACCTTCCCAATGGCAGCAGTAGTGTTTCCAGCAGCATCAAGGGCATCAGTCCTCTCGCGTATCCTATGACTCATACCAGCCATCTCAGCAATGCCTCCGGCATTGTCACTGATAGGACCATATGCATCGATAGCCAAGCCAGTTGCAATGGTGCTTAGCATTCCTAGGGCAGCGACTGCAATGCCATACATGGCAGCGAAGCTGAAGCTGACAAAGATGCTAACTGCAATTGCAAAAATCGGGATGATAACAGATTTATAGCCCAACGCAAGGCCAAATATAACATTGGTAGCAGCTCCAGTGCGGCAGGAATCAGCAACGTCTTGTACAGGGCTGGTAAAAAAGCAGGAATGACAATTTGTGATGGGTCCCTTAGTCCATTTCCGGTGCTAGAGGGGGGTATGTTGAGTATGAAGTAATTTACTAGCTCAGATATAGAATACAAGTTAGGGGTAAACCTACATTCCAGCTGATCCTTTCGGGTTAAGTTAGACCCAATTTAACAAAAGCAAAGTAGAAACAAGTACCTGTAAGCATTGCTAGTGTAGTACTCTGTAACAAATCCAATGATAAGACCAGCCCACAGACCAACACCAACACATAAGAACAATTGCCTGCAAGTTTGAATTACAGTCAGACAGCAAGATCATGATTATGAGGGATATACATAGTATATGAGTAAAACTAGACCCTAAGGCTCCATTTGAACTCAGAAAATGCTAACAGTAGATGGTAGAGAGGAAAATGTGGGTGAAATTTGGTAGGGAGAAAATGTATGGGAAAATAAAAAATGACTCATACTCAAAAAACCAAACCTAGGATATTTTTTTAGCTCAATTTATTTATATATAAAGACCCAGAAGTCTATATGTGTAAAATTTAAAAAAAATACATTTTCCTAACATTTTAAGATTTCAAAATATAGCCTGAAGAGGGTGAGAAATTACCAGCTGTGTACTTCTTTCTGGGCTCCGAAGTTGAAGATGGTGAAGGAATATGGAAGACTAACCCAGGTAACGATAGCAATGCCTACTGTCATCAGGACAGTGGAGATTATGAGTTGCTTCTTCAGTGCTGGCTCAATTTCCTTTACTGCCTTCACTTCAAAGAAATCAGTAGCAAAAAGGGTGGTGAGCAGACAAACTAGAATGCCCATGGAACTGACGAGAAGAGGATATAGCATAGGTGTAAACTCATGGTTGGTTCCAAAGGATGATATTGATGCAACAACAAGAGCAGCACAAGATGACTCTGCATATGAGCCAAACAAGTCTGATCCCATGCCAGCAATATCTCCAACATTGTCACCGACATTGTCAGCAATCACCTGAGAGAATCGCAAATCAATAAATTGGAAAAATGAGTTGGAGTAAGAGAGCATTTGGTGAGTGCTAAAATGTTTGAAGTGGCTAGATTAACTTAAAATTATTTAAAACATAGTTATTCTTCAATAATTTGAAGTAAATAACATAAAAACAAATGTTGAAATGACAATTTTGGCCAAGAGAAGTATTCATGAACTACTCTGTACATTATCGCTTGATTCATGCATTGTGACAAAACAATGAAATGGATTAGTGTTTGACTAAGAATCTGGCTCATAAGCCAAAATAGAGAGAGAGCATTTTATTAGACCCTGGATGCTTCACTTTGCTGGCTAATAATGAAAAATAACTAGGGATAAGTTATTTTTTAGATACAATTACAGAAAATGACAATTTTATTTTCTTTTCCATATATTACTTCCAACTTATTTAAAATAAATTTTGGATAATCTAGCAGATTATGCTATTTCTGCAACAACTAGACCATATTCAACAAATTCAGCCATTTTTAGGGTTTACTAGACTGACTCTAAATCTTCACATTAAAACTGAAAATGCCATACCGCCGGATTTCTTGGATCATCCTCTGGGATGTTTCTCTCAACCTTGCCCACAAGATCAGCTCCAACATCTGCAGCTTTTGTGTATATACCCCCAGCAACTCTGCCAAAAAGAGCCATAGAAGATCCACCAAGCCCATAACCAGTGATGGACTCGAACAAGCCTTCCCAGTCATCACCATAATACAGCTTGAAGAGATTGATGGTAATGTACAAGACCAAAAGACCATTAGCAGCAAGAAGAAAACCCATAACTGCACCAGACCTAAAAGCGGTGATGAAAGCCTTCCCGACACCCTTTCTTGCCTCCAGGGTAGTCCTGGCGTTTGCATAAGTTGCTATTTTCATTCCAAGAAAGCCAGAAACCACAGAAGTAATAGCACCAAGCACGAACGAGATAGTGCTAAAGATAGCAGTGGCAAGTGCAGGCTTGCACATTTTGCTGCTGGAGTAGGTGCATGGTTGGTTCTTTGTGCTAAAACCCTCAACCGATCCGAGGAAAAGGAAAATCAAAATTGCAAAAGCAACCATAAAAATCCCAACATACTGGTATTCAGTGTAGAGAAATGAGGTTGCACCTGTAACACGACATAAATAGAAATGGAAAACATTAAATTAATAATGTCAGTTGTATTAGACATGTCCCAACTCTCAAACGAATAAGAAGTGTGTTATATAGCGAAAATACACATTGTCCAAAAAAAAGGCTCTTCAAAACTTCCAGTTACCCAAAAAACAGAAAGAACTTGTTTTATATATTTAATGTAATAATTATTTTAAAATTACCAATTACACATTAGATTTAGATAAAAATAAATAAATAACATAAATTAAGTAGAACCAGCAAAGACTTGTAGTAATATGTAGGACCCTTTTTTGGTACTGTCGTAGTATTAACTACAGAGTATTAAGAAGAGTCATGTCAACCAGATAGAAAGAAACCAATGACTATTAAAATTTTTAAAAGCCAATCGGAAGCACGGTATATATGACAAACACTAAAATACACCAATAGCGACTTGAATTCAGGTGGTTTCTCAGATGAGTGAAAACATGCATATTGCTTGATGGTGCTTTCAAAAAGAATATATTTTGTTTACGGGTATTAATTACTGAAAAGTGGTAACTTTGTAGTACTCCGTAGTAAATAAAGCCAAAATACTACCGTACAAATTTGCTCGCTCGTGTAGGCCGCGTCGTCGTACAAGGAAAAAAAAGAAGTTTTTAACATAATCGTTCGGCCAAAGAAACCAACCACAACAGGAAAAAAATCCAGATCTGTATCATTCAAATCAGAAAGTTTGAATTTTGTCACTTTGGAACATTTTAAATTCACCTCAATGCTTCACAAAGTATAAATTGGATTAAATTAGCAAATCAGATATGTCCCAAAGTTTACTGTTCGAACAACCAAAAGGGGGAAATTTTTTTCCCCGGAGTGTAAAAATAGTGCACATGAAGTTGAAAGAAAGACGGAAGTGCAGATCCACAGCTCAAATTAGAACTTTCCGTATATGGTTTCTACAGAGCATTCAAGCACAATTTCACACGGATCGAAGAATCAATCCATTACACATCTAAAATCCACAAATCTAGAAAAATGCAGCACCGATTCAGCTCAAAAAAAAATCACGAATACCTTCTGAGATAGCGCGCTGAATCTCGGCGCACTTGTGGACGACGCCGTGGTCATTGATGCCTTCCTCCTCCTCAATAAGCGACTCCGCGAAGCCGTTCTTCCCGTCGGAGGCTCCGGGGCCGGATTTCTCCGGCGAGAGCTTGACTTTGGAGACAAGGATCCACTGAACGATAGCGAAGACGATTCCGACCAGTGCGCAGATCGGGATCAGGATCTCGGTGCCTAGATCTGGTAGTATTGTCGGCGCTCCCATCGCCGGCGGTTTCAGTGAAACGTCGGAGAAGAGTGAAAGGGAAGACAGAGAGAGAGAGGGTAACGGTGGTAGCTGAGATGTGGCCGTCGTGTATGGTTCGGATTGGAGTAGTATTTATATTGCGTCACCAGTGTGGATTTATCCACCTCAATTACTATCAAGACATTAAATGATTGATTAGTCTGTAATTTTCAATTAACTAAACTCACCTTACTTTTTTTTTTATCTTGATTGCATTATTATTACAAGTTATTATCTCCCTCATATATTGCAAACTTGTTGTACTCTATAGTCTATACTGTCATAATTTGCGGAGTGAAATAAAATACTCTGTAAAATATATTACCTGCACACCAAATTATGTGATGTGTAAAGTCGTGTGCATGTAGTATTATTCAAATAAAATAGAGGATGTTGAATGTAATGAAAAGAACTCTAATTTTTTACGTTGTTCAAATAATTTCGATATTTGTCATTTATATTTATAACAATTTACTTCTTTTGTTATAAAAATATTATCTTTTTTTAAAATTATTGTCGCTTTTTTATTTAATTAATGTGTTTTTTTATTATTCGTGTTTCAATTTAATTAGATAATAAATTAATTACATTTTATTAATTTAATTTTAGAAGATATATATTTAAAAATGTAAAAAATGAAGGTTTGAAGCCCAGTTTTGAAGCCCCGGGGCTTCAAACCCATTTCTAGTGAATTTTGGGTGTAAGTTAAAGCTGACGTGACAGAGAGAGAAAGTTTGAAGCCCCGGTTTGAAGCCCCGGGGCTTCAAACGTATTACCAGTGCTCTTAGTGTCGTTATAATTAATAAAGTTCCTTATATGATTTTACTTTACATATTCTAGCTCAAAGAAAACGTGATATACTGAATTGGATGCACGTATATATTTGTCTTTATTTTCTGAATTTCATTTAAAGTGATTCTCATTCATAAAGATGTTAACTCAATTTTAAAGGTGATATATAATGAATTAAATTTTAGTGCTATTTAGTATAAATATTTCTATAATATATATGGTACGATAATTCTACAATACAACCATAGATACGAACATGTTGTACTCTCTCTACTTCAATAAACACTTCCAATTGTGACTTTTAGTCAAAACAAAAGAAGTATATTTATGGTTGACTTTCTAATTTTGTCTATGTATTATAAGTAAAAGTAAGATTTGACAATTGGATTATTAGTCAAAAAAATATGATGTGATAGTTGGATTATTAGTGAAAAAGTATGATATGATATGTACGATATGAAAAAGTAAAGGTAAAAATGTTTTTTAAGAGAAAGTGAAAGTGTTTTAGAAAAATGAAAAAAATGAAAGAGGAGAGATTTATTGAAACATAGGGAGTATTATTATACATCTACCGTGAATTGATAAGCAATTACGTAGTAGTGTTTTGTTAATGAGTATTTAAATTTCGTTTAGACTGCGTTTGTTAGACAAATTCAAATTACAGAATTGGAATTAGAGATAATAATTTTAATTCTGTTGTTTGGTAACATAAAAATATGTGTATTTGAAATTGATAGTACCAAAAATGAATTGAAATTAGAGATTCAATTCCGTCTAAATAATTAATTGTATTCTATCAAATTTTAATTTCCAATTCATATTCCAACTTTGTCAATTCTATATACCAAACGGATCTTTGGCGTATATCCAATGATCGTGCACAAAGCGAATAGTCCTACACACAAATGAATATTCATTTCTGTTTAACTTTCACCATAGGAGTTCCGTAGTCACTCCCTTACAATATGATGTCTCTATCGCTTCCAATTCCATTGTTTTTATGAACCATTTTCGCTGCTTTGTTCGCAAAATTAGTGGTTAATTCTTACATCATCATTCTCCTAAGCTCCCCTATGTAAATAGTCACACATTTGAAGGGTTTGGATGAGTCTTTAGGAGGAGTTTAGGGGGTGGGAGAGGGTATGAACCATTAGTTTTTAGAACGGGGCACTGAAGTTACTTCAAAAAGACAATGGTAGTGACAGTGGTTCTGAAAACCAGTGGCTACGGAACAACACCCAACTTTCATTTATTAAACTTAATGAGTACTTAAGACTACAGATTTTGTTAAGAAATAATTTTATGATATGGTTGTACATAAAGTCAATCTTAATTATAATTGTAGGCTCAGAAACTTTTTTTTAAAGAAAATCACTCCTAACAAGAATAAAATATAGTATTTCTCCTTCAAATATGAGTTTTATATTTTTATCTCCAAAATAATAATTTACACCGTGACACTATTGCACAGTAATACTGTATAGTTGCATTCCATTGTATTTTTTGTACTATATATTGACATTATTAGTATTGTACTCTTATTTTTGAAATAAAAAAGATGGAATTCTTATTTTGATATTTTTTCATTGTTTAACATGCTTGCTCACGTGTATTATATTCGAGATTTGTTTCTATCCAAATCTTGCACGTGAATATTAATTCTTTTAAATAGGGCGACGATGAAATTTAAACATGTGGCCTATAGATCAATAAAGTTCTTATATTATATCAACGAAATCAATTTAACCAAAAGTAACCGGGAATAGATATGTGATTTAATAAAATCCACGTTTTTACAGACTAATGAAATCCACATAATTTTAAAAGCCACTTTGGTAATATTACACCATCACTTCTAGAAGACTTGGGAAAAATTTTTACGTGCAACCTATGGGCACCCGGACGTGGCCGGACCACGGGTAAAATTTTTGGATGAGGTCTTTATCAATAGTTTTGAATCTCGATCGGCCATTGGTTATCCGGTTTTTTCTTTGGTTTTTTGGTTTTTAACCTATGGGCACCTTTTGGATGAAGTCTTTATCAATATCAATCTTTGTTTTCCGTTTTTTGGTTTCTAACCCATTTTTAAATTACTCCGTATTATTTTTATTTGTAAAAAATTGACTCAGGATTAATTATGATTAAAACATACAGAGTGATTTTTTACTAATATATACCTTCTACCCCGTATATTTTTATCTCCTTTTAATATATGTGTATATGTAGGCCGTGCGAAATGTCGTTACTGACAATGTGTCTTGACTAGAGCCGGCCCGAGAATCCGGTGCCCCTGGGCGAGACGAAAAATGGTCATTGGATATACTCCCTCCGTAAGATGTTCTCATTTTGACTTTTGGTGGTTTTTAAGGAGAGTTGAAAAAAGATGAAATTTTACCATAATACCCTTAATGAAAAAAGGGTGGAGTGTATTAAATGAGGTGGGTGAGGTGTAATAAATAAAGTAAATGGGGGTAGTTGTGGTATTTTAATTGTTAAAAAATGAAATGAGAATATCTATTGTGGACAAAGAAAAAAGGCTATTGGGAAGATCTATGGGAGACGGAGGGAGTAGTAAATTGAATTATATAAATTATCTTTTTAAAATAATAATTAATAATATTATAATAGTGCACATAACAAAATTATAATCTTATAATTAAATATTTTAATATCTACCTTAAAATATATTTTTTTAAATCTTTTATTAAAAAGATATAGAATATATTTTTAAAAAAATTAAAAATGTTGGGTTTCTTCAAAATTGTATTTCATTATACTAATACGCAAAACAAATTGAGAATAATTTAAATTCAAAGTTTGTTCATCAGCTAAACTCAAAAAAATTAACTAGATAAATACAAGGAGATAGAATGTAGTAAATGGTTATTACTCCGTACTAGTTAAGAAGAGTAGTGGAATGGTCAAAGAGTAGCTAGCTAGCACATAGATTTAAGTCTCATTTGGAAAGATAATTTCAATTTCTCGACGTTCAAATGGTAAAAAATTCGAAAAATTGAAGTTTTGAACCATATAGGCCACCACACTTGGTCTTCTAAATGTTAGAATAAGGCAAAGAGTCATGACCAACATATAGACGTGAAGACTTTTATAACACATTTCGTTTGAAGAGAATAAAAAAATAAAGTTAGTAGCTAAGTATTTTAACTTCTTAATTTTACAAAATAAGTTTTTTCTTAATGAGTTTTTCTAACTGAAATTGTGATGGTAAGATTTATATACATATCGAGATGCAAAACATACAAGTTTACAACTAATATTAAACGAGGAATAAGAAATTTATACTGAGAAGTTCAAAAACGGAGAAAGTGAAAACTTAATTTTGGAATTGGTGGAGTATTTAATTATATTTCGTCCGTCCAAAAAATTTCTTCTTATTTGACTTTTCAGAGCACTGGTAATGGTCTTAAAGCCACGGGGTTTCAAATCGAGGTTTCAAACCTTCTCTCTGCCACATCATCTTTAATTTAACTTACACCAAAATTTCACTGAAAATAAGTTTGAAGCCTAGGGGCTTCAAACTAGGGCTTCACACCTCTATTTTTTATATTTTTAAATATACATCTTCTAAAATTAAATTAATTACATTTTATCAATTAATTGAATTTAAATGAAAATAAATTATTAAATAAAAAAATCAATAAAAATTAAATTAACAAAATAAGATTTGAGTAATAACAACAAAAATATAAAAAATTGTTATGAAGAAATTACTTATTATTCGAGCGACTAAAAATATCTTCATTTAAATTCGAGCTGTATAGTAGTAACATATTGCAAATTGAAACAATTCATTAAATAAAAAAATGTAGTCAATAAAAAAAAGTACGTTAAACTTTAAAAACAACAAAAAAATTACATTACTAAAAAAAATTTAAACAAAAAAATATTACATTAAACAAAAAATATAGAGTAAAAAAATTATGTTTGTGTATATTTTATTTTTTTAAAGAGAAAGAATATAAAGAGAAAAAAATATTTAGTCTTATGGCATTAATGTAATTTTTTTGTTGTTTTTTAATGGAGGGACCCGCACTATTTCTCTTCTCTCCCTGTTAAACTTTTGACGCACAAGGGATGAAGCCCCAAGGGGGCGGTGTTTGCTGCCCCTTTTGCGTTAAAAGGGGCCGTAACGCCCTGGGCGTTATAACCGGTTCCAGTGCTCTCACGATCTCCAATATTGTTCTTTGATCACTAATATCTTTATTTATATACAACTATATTTTATAAAAATTTGACATTTGAAAATTACGTTTCAATATTAAAGTTTTATCATAATACAATGTATTTTTTTTCATATATCAGAGTATCTACATAATTTTTCTCTCATTTGTAGAAGGGTAGATGCCTTTTGAAAAGAGAATACATAGCCAAAACTTTACCACCTACTCTTTTGCTAGCTTCTTCTAAGAATCTTAAATCTTTATCATCAATCCGTTGTCACATTGGTCTCGTTGAGAGGTTAGTTAGATGTGACAAAGAGTCTAAGATAGACTTATTCTTTTTTTGAAGTAAAATTTTATAAAAGAAACTATTTAACTCACAAAATTTTCTTTTCTCCTATTTCACAATTTCATCCTATACTTTTTACATTTCCAACATTTTTTTAAAAGAAATATATATAAGTTATTACTTTTCAAATTTTGTCAAGCTAAGTCACATGCACCTCATGGTACATTTCAAAAGAATAGATGAACCATGTACGTGTAGGGTCTTTTACTCCAGCAAGACCGATCTAATAGTTATCTCAAATGAGATTAATTGAACAATTTTTTAGTACTGCATATAAATTCTTACAATATAGTATTTGTTCATACATTCTCAACATATTATATCACAATAGTTGATGTTCTTACTAGCTAGAGTTCAAACTCGTGACCTATCGCGCGTTGTCCATGATTAATGCAAGAACTTCATGTCATAGGCCAAATTCAGACATAACCTCCTTTGTAACCACTTTAGATCGGAGTACTTCGTATTATAAATTCCGTGGTGAAATATCCACCCAAAGCGTCCCCACATCACAACCTGACAAAGTACTGAGCGCATAAGTCAATTATTATCTTAGTGTAGTCTTTGCGGAGATCGGCTCGGATCGGATGTGCTCAGTGCCCACAATGAACTATCATATTTTATAAAATGCTTACATTGTCGCTGTCAGAAATCAATCTTAAAATTTCAGACTTAACACGCCTCTCAGAAGCTCTTATATCTTTGTATGAGAGATTGAAAGGCTTTAAAGTTACACCAATCGTTAAACCAATTCTATTTATTGAAGCATTTACAGTGATATCTTCGTAAAATTGAATGTTCTTACTCCGAGAACTACTTATGGAGCAACATATGTGCCTCACTTAAATTGATATAGTCAAGAAACCAACTCAACCAACAATTCAAACTTGTGGCATGGTTTCAATTTAGAATCAATATCAAGAAAACACATAAACTTTAGAATAACTCTCCATCCAAGACTTTTATAACCAAGAAAATATTTTTCCAAACTTGATTACAAGAGATTACAAAACCCTTAGATTGATTGATGTCTTTATAGTCAAACCCAACTTGGTTGACAAGAAACATAATTAAATTTCTACTAGGTAAAGTAGTACCATTATATTCTTACTAAAAAACTAAAACCCCACATTGATGGCAATGAATTGTGGTATATGAATGATTTTTATATATACTCTAACATGTCTCACTGGATGACACTGAGTTTAGAACTCGTGACCACTTAATCATTAAAGTTCCGTTATCATGTTAAAATTCTGGTGAACCGAGAACAACATGCAGAGTGTTGAATAATATTAATCACTTGCATACAAATCGAGATTCTCTTTCTAATCTAAAAGCTTAAACTGATTAACTAAAATTTCATTCTTTTATATATGTTAATAACATTTCTGTTTTATTTTCTGATGCAAGAACACCAACAAATATAACAGCATTCAAGTAGTGTAACTATAACGTAATGCATTGGATTGATATATACTCCGTAGTGTGTTGGTGTGCCTAACACAGTCAGTACATTGAATGATTATTATTTATTGATGGGTGGGAATCGGATGCCCGATCCAGTCCAGTCCAGTCTAGCAAAAATGCGGACATTTGCCAGGTTGTAAGTTTGGTGTTTGGTGATCACATATATATATATATATATATATATATATATATATATATATATATATATATATATATATATATATATATATATATATATATATATGCGTACAAGTTATGAACATAACATATTTCGAGTGACATATGATAAGAATTAATTATACCAAGTTTAGTGTCCTATATGTGTTTGTCCTTATTCTTGTCAATCCAATAAAACTCTACTACCTCTTCCGTAGTAGTTTTTATGTAATTTTATAATATGATTTTTTTTTAGTTTTACTCCTACTTTGAAATAAAATGAAATGAAAATAAAGTCAGATAACGTTCGTAATCTGCAATAAATAATTCAAGTTCAGACAAAAAGAGTATGTCACAAGTTTTTTTTGTGACTCATAATGCTCCCTCAATTCAAAAATGACATATACACTTCACTAATTCGAGTTTGATGAAATAAATATTTTTGTAACTTCTTGTATATAGTAATTTTGATATATATATATTCCATACCAAATTTTAAATAAAATAAATTTAAAAAAATCAGAGTTATCCCTCATTTTTGCTTTCATGTAAGTCATTTTGGGACCAAAAAATTATCCCAGAGCACCTTCAATTCTCTAGTAAGAACTCACAGGTTCCATAATATCTGAAATACATCTTGGAGTCCTAAAAATTCATGAACAATTTAAAATTATGTCGATTTGGCCGTTAGGATTGAAAATTCCACTATTTTGACCAATCGAACACCAAAAAGTTTACTCTAAAATTTTTATGCTATTCATATTTTTAATTTTTAATACTTATATTATTTTAAGAAAAAAAAGTTTTTATTTTTCAGTTTAAGATATCGTGGTGTATATACACAAATTTTTAAGAAGAAAATATAATGATAACTTTAATTGATACTCCGAATTTTTAATACTTTTAATATTTTTATGCAGAACAAAAGTGCTAGTACTCCCTAAATTACCCTCTTAATTAAATTTTTGGAGTAACATAATTTTGTTTTTGAAAATTCTAAAGTAAAATCCCCATTTTTCGCGTGAATTATACTTAGAGTTCAAAAGTATTTCTATGATACACCTTGGATGCACGCCATTTTTGTAAATTCTCTCATATGATTTTATATATTTTTTTATTTAATGATGCTTATTTAAGTAATAAAGAAATACTTATTTTACTCATATGTATATCTATGGTGGACCTTAGGTCCACAATAGAATTTGCCCAATTTCAAATCCACATAGTTTATACTACCAAACAACATAATTGAAATTATTCTTTTCAATTATAATTTCATAATATTCTGTATAAATTATGTATACGAAACAGAACCTCACTTTTTTTGGAGGTTCTTTCATTTAAGCTCACACAACCCCATTCATTTAATATTTCTCCAACCCAAGATATACACCTAGCAAATGGGCTTTCTGTATCTTTCAAAAGTGATCATATTGCAATTCATTGGAGGTAAGTTTGGGCTGCCATGACATGATAATAGAGGTCCATATCAGAGGCCCGAGTAAATTTTAACCCACACCAAAAACTTACAGAGTATTAAAAAATTTGTTGGACAGTTAAATACTTGGCAAAAAATAATTTTAATCTAGGGTTCCTTCATACTCCTTCCGTTCCGGAGTATTCGTCAAGTTTTGACTTTTGGAACTGTTCATCTAAGCACTTTGACTCATCAAATTCTCTCAATGTGTAAGACTAAATATAGTCATGTGTAATCTTGTTTGATTTGTCTTAACATATAGATTATTAATATATAATTTCTATAATTTTTTAATATACAAATTATAAGATAAAATGGATTAAAGAAGTATATTGGATGGTGTGTAAAAATGAAAGTGGACAAATTTCTGAGACGGAGGTAGTATATGATACTCTCTAAAAGTTTCATGTATGATACTTGAACCTTAGGCTATGTTTTCCTCAACTTTTTTACTTATTATTTATTCTTATTAGAATAAGATCATATTAGACTAGATCAGATTAGAAATTACTTTAAATATAACTACGTTCAGATCAGACTATACCAGACCAGAATTTATTTCAATCAAATCAGAACCAATCAGATCAGGTGAAGAGACCATGACGTTATTCATCATAATCCACAATATAAAAAAATTGGAATGAAGAAAGTCAAGAAACCCAGAAAATAATCATAAAGAATGGTTGATATAATAATAATAATAATAATAATATAAATAATAATAATAGTAATAATAATAATAATAATAATAACAACAACAACAACAACAACAACAACAACAACAACAGCAACAACAACAACAACAACAACAACAACAACAACAATAAAAAGATTTATCATTTGTAATAAAATGATCTTAAACTCTAAAAGTTTAATATAACTAATTACCATTGAATCATTAAAATGGTAACCATACATATGGGGCTATCTTAAAATATGTCATGTTTGAAAATTAATTATTATAAGTGCAAGCAGGCATAGAGACAAAAGGTAAATGGGCAAAAACAGTGGAATACGGGGCAACATTAATGGGCTCTTCCGGGTCGACAACCCGAGGCTCCAACAAGGGTATTTTCCCGGATGGATCCAGGCCCAGTTCCTCCCCGTTCAGAAGGACTGTTTGGCTGTGCAAGTCCCCATTTTTTGCGCTCAGATGATACTCTTTTCTTCCGCCGCCGCCTCCTCCTCCTCCGCCGCCGTTGTACGCGACGTCCACCACCGCACCCGCCTTCCCGTCCAGGTTTATCAACACTATTGTTATGCCATCCTGCACAAAAAAATGTGAAAAAAGGCTTCATCAATAATAATGTTTGCAGTTTGCTAAACTAACCTAATCTGAATCTTATTTTTATTTAGGATCCGTTAATTACACGAAATTGACGGAATTTAAATTGAACTGATATTTGAAATTCTATGGAATTGATTTGGATAGAATTGAATTTTCCAAATCCAAATCATTTGTGGCACTACCAATTCCAAATTCACATATTTTTGTGCTACCAAACAGCAAAATTGAAATTATTGTCCCCAATTCAAATTCCATAATTTGAATTCCGTGTACCAAATGGAGTATTATCAAAATTTGATTTGATTCTAGTTAAATCTTGAACAGACTATTTCTAACCTGAAGACTAAAAATGTGTTCATTTATTATGTACTCCATTCGTGATTTTTAAGAAGAATTAGAAAAAGTAGAAGTTTACTAAAATATTTTTAATGAAGATATTTATGATATTTCAAATGTTAAAATAGAAATCATTCTAAATAGGATTAAAACATAGATAAAAGTACCAAAATAGGACTTTCATATTTTTTTTTCCCCAAAATAGGATTTTGCATTGTGGTAATTTTGCCATGTGGTAATGTGGCAGTGTAATGTGCAAATTACTATACGTTTTTGGTAATGTATATGAGTATGTATGGTAATGTAAGTCCTATTTCGAGAATAAAAACATGTAAGTCCTATTTTGGTATATTTTCAATGTTTTAGTCCTACTTTGGTCTTTCTCCCTAAACAAAAGTAACGAGAATATCTTTTCCGGACCGACAAAAATAGCATTTGGGAAAAAATATGATGGAACGGGTAGTAAATTTTTCGTTATAAAATTGTTAAAAAATGAAAAAAGAAATTGATTAAAAAAACAGAGATATATATATATATATATATATATATATATATAAATCTTGTTTTAAAGAAAATATTGGTTAGACTTACAGATGAGTTTTTGGCACAATGAGCATAAACACGCAATTTCTTTGTTCCAGAGAATTTGGTTTTCAACACATTTGTCCCCATCAATCTGTGCCACAAAAGAGCACTGCATGCAAAAGGAGAGGCCATATACATATAATAATTATATATCAAAGCAAATTAAAATATGTCAAGACTAATCAATAAAAAATGTGCATTAACAAGTGATTTGAAGGAAATTAGTTAATTAATTAAAGTTACTAACCTGTAGTAATCAGGGTTTGGTACAAAGGTTGTGGTATTAAGTAAACCATAGTTGCCACCAACTAGTGATTGCCGGCAGTATGTCTTTGTACCATAGGATGCAGACATCCCTAGCTGATCAAGATACCTTTTTTTTTGGCATTTTTTTGTTCAATCAAAGACAATAAGATTAAATAGTTTGCCTAATTACCCAAAAAACATGAAATTAATTAAAACACTTTTAGTACAAATCATTTCCACAAACTTAAACTTTCTATTACTCTGTAGTTTTTAAATTCGTGGAGTTCAGTTGACATTGAACCACATTATTATCATGACATCGGACACTTACAACACTTAATTTGTTGAGTGTGGGTACTTATCCAGACATTTTAGAATATCATCCTTTTAAGAATCTTTAAGTAATCATAAATTCGCACGAGCGCTTAGTTGAGTTTGTTTTTTTAAAAAAGTTAGATATACAGGTTATGTTTTCCTCAACTTATTCCGATTGGAATCAGATCGGGTCAAATCAATTCATAAGCAACTTTAAGTATACAACTATAACCAGATCAGACCAGATCAGATCTGAACCAATCAGATCAGGTGATCGAAGAGAACATGACCATAGTGGGAGGACGACAAGATCTTGACAAGGGAGAGGAATTTGAAATACCAGAAGCTGAAGACGAAGGCGTTGGTGACGCGGTCCCGGCCGCTGTTATAAGCGCCGCCGGCTTCGCCGACCCAAGCACTTGCAGAGGTGGCGGAGGAGCTCTTGAGGATGTGCTGCAGCTGACGAAAGGTACGGATTTGTTGATCCAGATATGAAGCATTGAGGATTTTCTCCACCAGGTGCTCATCATTTGCTATATTATTATTTGTCATTTTTAGCACATAAACAGATGACTAAGGCAGCGTTCCGTTCAACTTATTTTTTCTGCTTATTACTTATTTTTATTATAATCAGATCAGACCAGACCATATCAGATTAGATCACACCAGATCCAGATCAGATTAGATCACACCAGACCAGATCAGACCAGATTAGAAACACCTTTAATTATAACTGAAATTGACTAATATATTTAAATAAAGTCATTGCAATATATACTCTATCTATTTTGCATTGATATACTAAGTTACTTATATGAGTTATCTCTTTTTTTAGTCGATGCTAAAGATATAATTGAAAAGTCAAATTACGAAAATAAATCTGAGAGAACCTGGGCCAAGACTGTAAATGTGATGGGTGACCACATCCAAAGACTCTTGTGCTTCCTCTATAAACTCTTTGTACCATTTTGCATCAAAAAATCCTCCGGGTGATATGGCCAATGGCTTATAACTAACACTCTTGTATACATCTCCCAATATCTTCTTGAGATGAATTGTGTCAGAAACATATTGATCCGCTCCTACTCTTACACCGTCTCCGTCCCCGCTCAGCTCGTTCCCTGACGAGAAGAAAAAATAATAATTATTTGATCATTCTAAATGATATGCCGAGTTCCTTCTTCACTATCACATTCTACTCTTACACGTCACATCCAAGTGCAAAATTGAAAATTCAACTACAAAATATACTCTCATTTTTAGTACAAGTGCATGTGTCTTACTCTCTTCGTCCATAAATCTTCTTTTTCCTTTCCTTATTTGTCTGTTCTTAAATTTTCTTCATGTTTCTTTTTTAGCAAATATTTTTTTACTTTTCCTTAAGTTGCATATAAAGTCAAAGCGGGAAAAATGGACGAAAAAGGGGTAATAATTACTCCTATTGGGCGATTGGTTTTGGGATGAAATCTCACAAAACTTACCGAGCTCCCATCCGTGAATAGTGTAGCCTTTATTCACGGTGTAACGCATTAGAGATTCTGCATTGGTCGAATTCCAAGCTCCGTTTGCAAAGCCATGGGAATCGAACGTTCTTCCTTGGAGAGCATTCAAACCAAAAATAATAACCGCTCTGGATCCAAAAAATATATGTAGTGTTAGTCCCACACCAAAAAAAAAAACTTTAATAAAAAAAGGATGAGTCCCATCCCCGGGGCCTCCCTCTGACCCGACCAGACGGTCACTAAGAGAAAGTAAATTGAATTTTGATTGTATATTGGTGACAAAGAATGAAGCATGCACTTAGTACTTACAACGACCCTACAACTATATGTATGAGAGTCACATATATACATACCCTGATTTATTGAAGAAGTCATTCATTTCATCCCATTTGGACAATGGGAGACACCCTTTATTGAAACCATACAATGCTGACATGTTCTTCACAAATGGAATGCAACTTTTTCCTTCTTCTTTCTCTTCTTCTGTTTGGTAGATCACTTTATCTTGTAAAGTCCCACCCAAACGAATCTTTAAAGGCGAAAAAGCTGCAAAAAAATAAAAAATGAAAAATTATGGCATAATAATATAGTAGTGACTAATAATAATAATAATAATAATAATAATAATAATAATAATAATAATAATAATAAAGTTTGACAATATAAGGTTTCTTCAATCTCACCTTTAACTGCATTTAAAAGGATAGTATTGCTAAGGTTCTACATAAGGAAAAAAAGATGGATTAGCATTAAGTACTATACATAACCCAAATTAGGCTAATAAAGTAGTAAATTGTAGAGAGATTTAAAAAAAGAAGTAAATAGTCAAAAAAATAAGGGTGAATTAGTCTTTAAGCTCTAAAAAAGAAGGGTATTTTTATTTAATGAAATTGGATGAAAGGTATAAGGCTATCTTGAAAGAAAAATTGGGAAAAATAAAAGATATATAACAGAAAGAGTACCAGGTAAAGGAGAGAAGCGTGACCCCAAGAACACGTTCCGTAGTCACATTTATCGGGTGGCCACCAGTCCAAGGTGGCACATACGAAGTCGGTGTCGGTTACCCCGACGGGTGTTTTCCCACTTATGTGCACAGTCCCTATGGAACCACAACACCAAGAAATGAAGCTCAGGCTTAGGATGCAAACCACCCATCCAAACACAACCTTAGGCAAATTCCAAGAATTGTGAGCCATTTTTTGGATAGTAGTACTACTAGACATGCATGAGACTCTCTACTATGAGATGATAAGAGTGCCAAGTATTTATACTGGTGAAATGCCATAGTTACAAACTAAATGCTACTCCCTCCGTCCTAAATTACGGTCTCAAATTAAATTGCATGTTTACTATTTACAGGGTCAAACTTTATTCAATTTTTTCTCTTTTTTCGTTAGTCATTTGATAAAATAAAATAGTCATGTCACTACTAGTTTTGTAGATTTTTTGATGTAGTCTTTTAATATGTAATTTTTATTTTTAAATTCTACACAATTTTTCATATAAAATGATTTGAAAATAATTTCTGTCAAACATGAAAAGGAGGGAGTAACAAAAATCAAAATATTGATAAATTTTTTTATATCAATATCTAATATTACTTTTATATACCCTGTAATTTTGAATCAAAATTTTTTCAATTCTGACGGATAAAATAAAGTAAAATTTGCACTAAATAGGACTAAAACATAATGACTTTCTTAATGTAGGACTTAAACTTTTTTATTCCATAAATATGACTTAATAATGACCTAGTGGAAAGAATAATGTCCAGCAATGATGCACATTTAGTTGAATAATGACTTCGTGATAATGACCAAAGGTCCTACATTGGGAAATAAAAACATATGGTCCTATATCGGGAAAGCCATTATGTTTTAGTCCTATTTAGGTAAATTTCTCAAAAATAAAAAATAAAGAAATATTTAAGGATGCAGAAAATCTATATTCATAAATGGTAAGTTGGTGATTTTTGTAAGCACTCTCGGCATTTATCCCGGGCCGGGGCTTGGAAAATTATGTACCTAAAAATCATAAAGTTGACTTTTGAAGTATATTTAGGAGTTGTTGTTAATTCCTTTGTCTGATATAGTGGTATCTTTGTTTTCATTTCATTTTTCTCCGTTAATATTTATAAACTTTGATTATATATACGTGAAAAAATAAATTCAATTGAGATTTGAATTAATTAAAATTAATATATTTATTTAGGAACACAGATTATAAAAATATCATATCTTTATGATTAAAGTGTTGCACGGGAAACCGTGTGAGAAATAAAATAAAAAGAAATATAACAGACAAAGGGATTAGTAAGTTTTCTTTTAATGGTTAAAGATTACGGAGTATATTTTAAGTAGGGAGTAATCCTTAATAACTTAATTAATTAAGGGCAATGAACTTATGGCCGGGAGGATGGACATTTAATTAGTGATCTTTGAGTAGGGGCTTGTTTGGGAATAGCGTTAGAGATTAGCGTTAGCGTTTTGGATAAAATTTTAACGATGCAGATTACTTTGAAAATGCTAATGTTAAACGCTGCCCGTAGATAGCCTTTTCAAAACGCTAACACTAATCGCTAACGCTATTCCCAAACACGCTCTAGGTGTTTATTTACACTTCTTATGTACCATTGGCCACTCGTGCGGTTAGATTTGAAAAATCGGAGAAGCATTTAATAATAATAATAATAATAATAATAATAATAATAATAATAATAACAACAACAATAACAACAATAAGAGAACATTATCCTAAATGGGACTAAAAATGGAATAGATATTTTTTAAATTTACACAAAAAGGACTAATTTATTTGGTCCTATTATGGTGAATCTCGGATTTTCAAATCGATTTTAATCTTTTTTTATAATTGTTGAACCATTTGTTGTCTTAAGGGCTAGTGCATATTGCCTTCACAATTGGACAGTAATGTTGATTTTCACTGCATATTGTCTTTGTGATTATATATATTGTGTAGTAATGCCAATTTTCAGTGCATATTTTCTTTGCAATTAGGTAGTAATGCTGGTTTTCAGTGCATATCGTTTTCGCGACTAGACAATAATGTTGGTTTTCGGTAATGACAATACAATCTTTAAATCAATGTTTTAGCATCGTACGTGAAGCGGGTCCAAGTTACGTAAAATTACCTTGTATTTTTTGGGTCATATCCATGTAATAATAACAATAATAACAAAAACAATAATAATTATGATAATAATAATAGTAACAATAAAAAAATTGTTTGAACCAGAAATATTACAAGATAATATTTGTTCATACTATTTTTAACCTAATGACGCAGAAAGAGTTAACGCTTCGTTTTCGTTGGGGCTTGAGCCTGGGTGAGTTTTTCCATGAATTCTAGGGTGTGGACTTGTTACCACTCAACGTCACTGTATTTGTAGCCCAAATTGATAATAAATAAAAAACATCAACTGAATTGTGATCCAAACAAGTCGTTCACCAAAGATTTGTCAATATATTTCTCGGACTTCCTTTTTTTTGTTGAGGAAATAGTGAAGATAGAGTTGAAAAGGGGATGAAGATTTTTGCTGAACAAAAGAATTTATTTGGACATTTTTAACGGAAGCAGACGCAGAAAGATAAATGGGACCGTAACCAAATCTTGCAACGTGATGATATGTTTGTTGCAGTTTTTGAGTTATCCGCAGGCAAAGTTATCTCATGTTTGGTTATGACATCATATCTACAACTCCCTCTCATCTGTTTATTGAACGTAATATCAAAATCTTTTTTCACTGATCATTTCGTCGGATCTGAAAGAGTGTTCAGAGATAAGATTTATCCTTGAAATATGAATATCAAGAGAAAATATTGTTTCTTACCCATGAAATGCAGTTATCTAGTCTCAAACATATTATTCTTATTATATTATGATGTTCGTATTTTCATAATATTCAACTTAAGATATTTTAGATGTAACATCTACTCCCTCTGCATCGTTTTAAATTGTCCGTTTTGACTTTGGAACATATTTAAGAAAGAGAAAAAATAGAGTTGACTTTCCGAAATTGTCATTACTTTTTAAGAGAGGTGACGATGAGTGAGAAGATAAGGTGGAGAAAGTGACTTATTTTAAGGGTAGTTTAGGTATTTTTCTCTTAAAAGTTTATGATAACAAGAAACATGCAATTTATTTTGGAACGGAGAAAAAGGAAAACAGACAATTTAAAATGGGATAGAGGGAGTACATTTGTAACAGTGTCATAATCAAAACGTCGTAGTTCTAAGCTATGTTTAGATACACAATTAAACTTAAAATTTAAACCTTAATATTTAAAATTAAAAACAAAAAAATTTAATTTTAAATTTTTATATTTTAATTTTTAAAATTAAAATTTTGAATTTTGAATAAAAAAAATAATAATTAAAATTTAAAATTTAAACATAAATTTTAAAACTTAAAAATTAAAAAATCTAATTTAAACTTAGTTTTTAAATTATACATTAAAAAATTAAAAACTATTATTTTAAAATTAAAATTTAAAAATTCCACCAACACATCCTACCGGTGAAACTGGCTAAACTTTTAGTCATCCGGAACAGCTAACACAAACAACTAACAATTAACAACCGAAAGCCTATCATACAATTCCAAATTCAATTTTATATATACAATTTTATATTATCAAAAAAAGATTTAGATTTATAATATAATTCTATATCAATTCTTTAGTTATATCGAACACAGGGTTCAGGATTAAATTAGAATCAACTTCATCCAGTTCAATTTCATAGAAGTTCAATTCTAATTCCGTGTAACAAATAGAGCTTAACTTTTCAAATTTGTTAAGACTCATTTTTTCAGAGGCTAATGATCTATACTTTTGATCATTTCAATAATATTTTTTTAAAATGCATAAAAATATTTTACAATAATCAAAATTTTACATTACTGATCACTAAAAGTCAAATTTTAGCACTAATTTCAAAATATAATTATCCCATTCAAAATATAGGACCTAAAATACATTTAACAACCGGCCTTGTGCATTACTATAACTCTAAACATGTGAGTTGTGAAAATGTGAAATTTATCTTAAAAATATTCACTTCCTCTCGACTTCGAAATCCATTTTTACCGGGGCCAAAATAAAGAAAGTAAAAGCTGTAAGAGAAATATTACAGTATGAAACATGCATTCTTTTTATGAAAATGAAAAACAAAAAACAATCCCGGGACATGAGAATATTAAATTTTATTAAAGCTAGAAATCATTATAAAGTTCATAAAATTGAAAATGTCACACTATTTGGTTTAGATATACTTTCAATACACTTGTGTCAAGCCTACTTGTTTCTTCATAGTGCCAAGCTGCTGTTTGTTTACAAAATGAAGCTAAGGCAGGGAAACAAAGATCAACATCTCTCAATATGTACAATGCTTCCTGTTCAGACACCACCATGTTTGGTTTCAGGAGACAGGACACAAGATTCAGCGAAGAACCTTGGAATAAGAACAGCCTTTCGTCACACAGTCCATCCAGCACGATATCATCCCAACAAGCCCAGACTCCCTCGGATGCGAAATGTCAGTCTCTCGCCTCTGCAACACTCTGAGGAACTCGTCCGAGCTCAGAATCCCATCACGGTTCGTGTCGAACACGTAAAATATCAGGTTGACCATGTTTTCAGTGAGAGATATGCCACAAACCTGCTTGGCTGCTCTCTTGAAGTCATCCTTTGTGAGCAGACCGTTCACCGACTTTCCATAACTAAAGATGGCGAGGGTAAACGGGTGCAATTTGTTTCTCAGCTCAGCAAAGCTCTTGAACTCGTCGAAAGAAAAGCGTGCGTCTTTAAGATGTGTCGCGCTGGTCAGCTCTTCGACGCGATCAAGAAACTTGTCGATGTGGCTCATGTCTGCTGATACGACCATTGATAATGCAAAGTCTTTAGCAGAGATGCTTCCCCGTGAACCATAATCGTAGTGTTCAAATTCCAACCTCAAAATCTGGGACACACAAAAAAGGAGGAAAACACTTGAATGCGATACTCAGGGGGTTCTCTTGACACTGGCTCAATGTAATAATATGATATTGGGTCCCTTTGAAGCCCCTAAGGTGCTCTGTCCGACCCGAAGTGGTTCTTACCCTCCTAACCCCCCTAGCCCACCCTTTGCTCCCCGCCCAAAGGGCTTGTCACCCGTTGGAAGGGGATGGGGATAGGCTAGGGGAGGCTTGACTGGGGTCACATGGGTATGGCCTGCTTCGGAGTCGAACTGAGCACCGGCCTCAAAAGGATCCATTGTCATAATATGACACTGGGATCCAGAATTAAAAGAACCATGGGGTACAATCCTAGAAGATTTCTGCCCAACTGTTAGCACAAAAATGAAAAAAAAGGCGTGTAAAATAGTGATACTTCGTTGTGTAAATCTCTCAAGAACTGGACAAATTTTTCGTGATCAAGGTGGGCATTTCCGTCTTTTCCAAAGAAGTACTCGAGCAAAGCAGCATCTTCCACAGAACCAGAAACATGCAATCCAATTCGCTTCCCATCTCGGTGGTGGGCACCTTGACGGTTTTGATTTCGCATCAGTGACATCACTTTCTTGAACTCCTCCTTGTCTATTCCTCTGTTCAGAAGACCATTTCTTATAAACCTATGTGTCTTTCTTTAATACTCTGTATTTTAATCAGAGACTCAAGCACACTGAAACCATCTACAGATATAGACTTTGAAGCAAACCACTACTAAACATTGATGCAAATGACGCAAACTCGAACACTTACCCATCATTGTCGGTGTCAAACATACGAAATGCTATCGAGAAGCTTGACTCGGGGATGCTGAGGAGTGTAACAAAAAAGATATACCTGTTGCAAGCAGACTGAAATTGATTCAAGGAGATCAAATCCTCATTTGGGGAGGAAATAGTTGGAAAAGTACTAACTCTGGAAACGATATAAGACCGTCATTGTTGGTATCAAAAAGCATAAAAAACTTCGAAGGAGCACAATGCAGCTCACAATTAACCAGTTCCCCTTTCAGTTTTCCAGCTCTAACCACAGGCGCTTCAGAAGGAGGAAAAACAGGAACAACCGCCCGCATTAGATCTGCTGGGGTCATATACGCTTCTCCCGCAGGTGTCCGGAAAGATGCAAAGTACTCAAACACCTATTGGTTTAAAAACATCATAATTTAGTAAAGGATACCCTTGGTGCATCAGCATCCTGCTCAATGAGGGTCCCACCACAAGAGTGTAGCATAAATAAACCTTGGAAATTTTGAAAGATAACTACGGAGGACAATGAATGTAGGTATAAGAAATGCCTATACCTTAACCATTTCATAACTAGTTAAATGGCATACCTTTTCAGGAGGACTACGCATCCTCAACCGTTTTTCATATTTGAAGAACACCTTTTTCCTATATGTATCTGAAACGAGAGGAGCATTAAAATATTATTTATTGTTTCCAAAATGTCTAGAGCTAGACATTATGCTTGACATTGGGGAGAAAAAGTCGTGAAATAACACAGAAAAAATTAGAAAGGAAGAGACAATAAAGATGATTAATACTCCGTATCCACTTATTACATAGTACGAAGTATATGATATCACTATGTTTTTCCTATATTACCATGTTCTGCCTTATTGCATCTTTTTATGACACAGGAAAGATTTGCCAGATTATGGAATTTTTTTAAAAAAGGAAAGAGTAAAAAATTTTGAAAAATCTCAAAAGTCCCGTTGAATAACTTGTATTTTGGGGTTGCCAAACCAATTTTCTTATACGGCTTAAAAGCGTGCATCTGCAGGCATTACCCCTCCGGCCCTCCCAAAACAACATTTTCTTCTAAGCCTTTCAACCAATTGATACATCCTCCAAGAGCAGCTTTGGTAAAAACCCGAGCAGTTTCTTGTGAAATTTCTTTGGAGACGAAACTTTTAGCATTAAGAAATGCTTTTGTTAGTCCCAATAACCAGAAGGTCATAAAAAATGCAATAAGCACAATGAGTGAATTGTGATAGAATTTAAGATGGAGTATGGATCATTGGAATGGGAAATAAGACACTTGAGCGGGACCAAATTAAAAGATTGAATCTAATCGATTAGTTAGTTCAACTCAAGAGCTTATATACCGATTGTTTCACTTTTGGACTTCCGATGTGGGATTCACTCTAACAAATTGACATCACCAAAATCACTAACATTAACATGTGAAAGGCATAGCGAAACTGTGTCAAAGTTGTAATCCAATCCAGAACATTCCTACCTTGTAAAACCATCCCCATTATTCCATGAAATTCTTAAGCTTGTATGAAAAATATCACGAGACGCCTAGACAGCACTGAATTTAAGATACAGTTACACAAAAATTTACCTTTGAAGATAAACATAGGCTTATTCTCATGCTGGTACGATGCCCCATTTCCAGAATCAGCAAAAGCAACAGGAGAATCCTTCTGAGATAACGAGTAATGACAAATTAAACCCGCAGCACTTGAGCAGGCAACAACGGGGAGAAGCGGCGATCTGAGGAACGAATCGACGAACTTCCCGCCCTTTTTCCTCTCGTCGCGGTAATGGAACCTCCGGCCGCCGTCCGATCGCGACGAGATGGATCTGGATTTCGAGCAGATCAAACGAGGGCTGAGATTGTGGGGCTTTCTCAGAAAATTACAGAACGAGCGATTCATAGTAGGAGAGTGATGAGTTTGATGCTGCGACGATGGAAGGATTCTGCTGGCTGATCCATACGGAGGAAGAAGAAGAAGAAGAAGAAGAAGAAGATAAGGTACGGATAAATTTGACCGAGAAAACCGGAAGAGAGCGTTGATTCGCTTTTCATGTTCTTTATTCCGGAGTAGTTTTAATTTTTAAATGATGGATAATCATTAGTAAAATTAGTTAATGATTAAAGTGCGAGTTCCTAATTTTTTGTACATATACTCCGTATTTAGCACTAACGGACTAACCTATATATACTCCAACATTTATATCCTAATTTGTACCCCGCAAGTTTACACCAACATTTTGTGTTGACGTAAAACTAAATTTTATTAATGCACCAATACTTTGTGCCTGTATAAATTTTTGTTAACGAACCAACACTTGTGTCGGTGTAAACCATCAAAATGTTTGTGCATAACTGTGGTGTATAAATGGGGTACATTTTTTGGTGTAAGTGTAGCATGGTCCATATATATAACTTTTGAAAATGATACTAATGACAATATTTCATTTCTATCTACTTATTTTTAGATTTAGAGTTTGTTTGGAAATAGCGTTAGAGATTAACGTCGATGTTTTGAGAAAGATATCTACGGGGAGCATTTAGCGTTAATGTTTTCAAAGTAATTTACACCGTTAAAATGTTATCCAAAAAAGGAAAAGAGGAAAAAGGAAATTACCTATACTAGCAAAACATTATTAGATTTTTCCCTGAATAAGAATTTGCTAAATTTTTGAATACTTTTAAAGTCTCAATACCTGAATGGCAACAACTTAGAGAACGATATCGTAGCCCAACGGCCCGTACATGGCTTGCAACAACGGGACACCTACTACGAGTAGGGGTGTATACGAATCGAAGCAAATGTACCACTATTCGATTCGTATTCGATTAAAGTGATATGTATTCGAATTCGGATTCGTATATAATTCGAATTTTAAAAAACATTCGTATTCGATTCGATATATATTTGACGTATTTGAATTCGTATTCGAATATTCAAATTCGAAAATATTAGTAATTTTTTTTCTTAAAACAGATTTCTTAAAGACATTAAATTATTATTTTATAATAATGTAAAATGTAGTAAAAATATGTTAGAATATATATAAATTTATTTATAAATTATAATATTCGAATATATATAAATTTATATGTACACAAAAATTTAATATATTAAAATATGTTAAAATATGTACACAAATATTTAATATATTAGAATATATATATATATATATATATAAATTTATTTATAAATTATAATATTCGAATAATTTGAATAATAAACGAATCGAATCTACTAATATTTTTATTCGAATTCGAAAATAATTCGAATCTAAAATATGATTTGTATTCGGATTCGAATTCGAATATAGCGAATACAAATCATTCTTTTCGAATACGAATCACGAATCGAATACATTTTATTTGATTTGTGTGCATCCCTAACTACGAGGGTGTTCATGGAAGACAATGAGAAGGTCGTGAGGGACCAATCGCGGCCTCCTTTTTTTGGCAAAGTTGGCCCACAGGGCAAGGGCGACAATGACCGTCGATTTCGTGACAATATCTGAGGCAAGGAAGGGATAGTTCATCCTGTAAGGATGGACCTGAGAGAGGAAATAGAAGCTAAAGAATGGGAAGACGAAGAAACAATTGAATCGGTTTATCGCGTCGCAATGGTCCGGTTTCAAAATGTGCCACCACCGAATCGAACCGTAACCTAAGACCGTCATTATGCCAATCAAAGTAGGGTTCTTTTATAATCTTCTCAAAAATCAAAATAAGACCTTAGGCTGTTATGCACAAATCTTTAAACAAAAAAAAAAGAAATCAGCAAAGAAAATATGTATTTTACTAATAGACTAATACAGAGCACATAGCTTAAGTAACACTGCAACAATAATTCATCACTATAATTTTACCATAGGAATTGAAGTGATTCATTCCAATGCTGTAAAAATACAAAGCACAAATCCATAGTATATAAACATGATGTTCATGATGACCAAACAACACACTCTTAATTTTCACTCCACTGTAATAAAAAGAGAGGGAGCTAGCAATGGGATCAGCAACCACACAGTAAAAACTCAAAAAAATAAAAAACCAGTCTTTGTTCAAGAAACATCAAAGATTTGAGCTTTGTTGCAGCCTGAACGAGCCACCGGAGTAAAGCATTTGGTACACCGGCCTTATCCTAACCGTCAAGAGAACACTAAGAAGGCAACCCGCGGAGCAAAGTCCCGCCAAAACTAGGAACGTTACCCTAAAGCAGTTGGGGCCAATGCAGGTGTCGCTGTGCTGCTTCGCAGCCTCGTCATCGTACAGGTACCCAGCGAGAAGGCCAGAGAAGAGATAGGCGCCGAGAGGGTTCCCTATTGCCAGGAAATTGATGATCAGCCCGAAATGCTTCAGCCCGAAGAGCTCCGAGGTTGTGGGCCCCCCCACGGCGAAATGGACCCCGAAGCACACCCCGAGGAGAGCTGTTGCGGCGTAGAGGGTCCCATCGAGCGCGGAGGCAAAGAGAAGGTATGTGAATGTCATCACTGCTTGCGTGCATGTGAGCCAAAACGTTCTAGGAAGCGCCTTTGACCTACAAGAACAATACAACAACAACAAACCCACTAAAATCCCACAAAAAGTAGGGTCTCAAAAGGGTGTGTGTAGGCAGATCTTACCCCTACCCCTAGACCATAGTACCGGTCTCCGAGACAAAATAGAGATAAGAATAGAGCAAAATTTCAATGTATAGCCGCGGGGCTCAAACCTAAAAGGTCGAGGACGAGTACCCTAAAGCAATGTATGTTGGTTTATGTTTTACATTTTGTGATGAGTTGTAATGGCTTAACATGCCTTACAAAATGGCAAAAGATTCGAGCATATGATCCGTGTGTTCACTTTTCAAGGTTATCAAAACTACAACAATAACAAACCCAATAAAGTCCCACAAGATGTAGGGATTGGAGAGGGTTACCCCTACTTGACAGTAAAGACACTGTTTCCAAGAGATCTCTGGCTCAAACACATAAGCACAGGGAAATGCACAAACAAAGTAATATATAAGCACCATAACACGAACAAAGTAAAAAAAAATGTCTCATTTTAGAAGAAACATTACAAAGAAGCGCTTGTTAAGAAACATTACAAACCTGACAAAATGTTCAGAGACGACGCCACCACCAAGACGGCCAACAAAATTACAAAAGCTGAATAGAGATAGAAGGATTGTAGTGTCTTGAACGCCTTGCGCAATCCCTATTTGCGCAAGGTTGTTGAGCACCGTGACCCCAGAGCCAACACCGACGAAACAGACCAGAAACAAGCACCAGAAGTCGGCCTTGACAAGGGCTTCTCTGAACCTAAAGTCTTCCCCTCTTCTAGGCCTCCTCTTTTCCTTTATTGCCCCTCTACCCTCTGCAAGAAGCATGTCCACTTCAGATATCCCCTCGCTCTCATTGAAGCTTCCCAAGTTAGCAGCTGATGAGGATGAAGACACCAACAAAGGCTCTATTGTTGTCTCTTCAACACCATTATCTCGATCCGCAACTTTCGATGACTTGCTAAGAATTGATGGATATATAGTCATTTTTATAGGAACCACTAGCGGGGCCGACATAAGAAGCACCATGATGACAAGGATGACATAAGAAAGAGAAAAACCAAGCGGGAATATATCTTCCAAGATTGTTGCAATGAGAACATATACACCAAGAACGGCACTAGCAGCTTGGATGAACAAAAAGTGGGAATCCTCGGTAGGGTCGTCACCTGAAGCGGGAGTACATGGGCGAACAAAGAACAACATGAGAAGACATATAGCAGGAACTCCAGCAGCAAGGAACATCAAGAGGCTGGAAGAAGAACCATGAAGCAATACAGTGTACACTTCAGTGAACACTGCAGCACTGAGTCCTCCATAGCCCATAAGAATGCCGGAAACGGTGCCGCGATTCAGAGGGAAGTTTCTCATGTTGGTCACAATCAAAGCAGTGCCGAACCAAGCACCGCTGTTTGTGGCCACAACAATGGCTATCCACAACTGCCAATGATCAGAACAAGTACATATAACTTTGCTCTCAGTTATAAAACAAAAAGTGAAATGAGATTCACAAACAAAAAAAGACAGTTCACTGTCTATCAATATGTCAAAAATGAAGAAAAACAACCAATAGAATAAAGATTATATTTTTAAAACAGTGACCAAAGAATGATAGACAAATTCTCTATCTTCCCAATTTTACCCATCCTTCTTTTGCTCAAGAAATCAAGTCACTATATCAACCAGAGATTCCAAAATGCAAATATGAAACTACCAACCACCTAAAGATCAGATTTTTAATGCACACACAGATGTAAAAGGAAAATCTCACAGACAAATTCTCCATTTCCTAGTTGACAGATCCTTCTTTACTTCTAGTCCGTGAAACTTCGAGTCTTTGACAAGCTTGTACTTATGGTTCAGTTTGGATGAAGGGTTTCAGAGGAGAATGTTTATCTTGGTATATATATAATCGCCTATCATCATATTCTTTCAAAAATTTAAAATTAAAAATCTCAAATACTCCATGCATATCAAGAAATAGGATAAATCCTCCAAAACCCTCCATCCAAACTGAGAGCCTCAAAAATCAAGTGTCTCTATTGACTATTTCCCAATCAATCAGTCAAAGAGAAAGAGACGAGACAAAATAAGATGAATTTACCAGCCAATAAGGCAAATTTGCAACAGTACCACTAACAGAGAGCCAGAGGGTTCCATAGCCAAGAAAACAAGCAAAAACACCAATGAGGAGGACAACCCAAGGAGGGAACTTGTTGCAGACAAAGCCAGGAAGGAGCCCAATGTTCTCCCCAATGTCATTGGCAACCCCAAGCATGGTCAGCTGCTGCTGATTCAAACCCAGAGCTGATTTTAGGGTGTGGGAATAGAGTGGAAAGTTGTTCCCATTTCCTGCTGCGATTTGGAGCCATACTGAAGCTCCCAGAGCCACCCATGGCGGTCTTGTCCCCACCTTCAAGTTCATGTTCACCATTCTTCAACTTCTGAAGAATCAAGTGGAGAACGCTTGGAGAGGAAAGGAGAATAAATCTGTGTTCGATCTCTTGGAGGAATGATAGAAGCACTGAAAAAAAGGGGGTGGGTGAGAAAAGGTCGAACTAATGAGTAATGACACCAAAAAGGTTTGGTTTTTGAGAAGTTATTGAAGAATAAGTATTTCGATAAACTCTATCATTGGTCCTTCAACTTTATCAATTGTGCATGATTGGTCCTTCACGTTTTAAAAGTCCATAAATAGTCCTTCAATTTTATGAGTTATGCACTATTGGTCCTTCAAAATTCAAAAGTCCATAAGTAGCCCTTCAGGTACATATCAGCTCTCCACATGAAGTCCTTTTGACAGTAAATATTAAAAGTTAAACGAAATACTAGCTCCATATAATACGGAGTAGTTGTACCTAGTGGAATTTACTCATATTATATGAAACTAGTATTTCGTTTAACTTTTAATATTTATTGTCAAAAAGACTTCATCTGGATGGCTGACGTGTATCTGAAGGACTTCTTATGGACTTTTGAAACTTGAAGGACCAATGGTGGAGAACTCATAAAGTTGAAGGACTATTTATGGACTTTTGAAACTTGAAGGACCAACCGTGCACAACTGATAAAGTTGAAGGACTAATGGTGGATTTTAGCCTAAATACTTCATCCTGTGTATCTTTTTAGTGGGGCTCATCCTTTTGAGTGGGGTACCATTGCGCACATATAAAAGCAAGGAATGTCAAATGTAAACATATTACTTGAATACGACAGCTATACTAGAAGACAATTATACTAAGTAAAGAATTTTTACAAACACTAGGTGCACGGTTTAAACTGTACTGCCAATTTATGATTAAAGTCTAATTTACCTTCTTTCCGTCAAGTCGAGTTTGAAGGGGCCTCAGATATGTCAATCATACTATAAACATTACTAAAAGTATTGTGAAATGTCCATATATAATACCAATTTCACAGTACAAATTTCTATTTTAAGAATAAAAACATCAAAATCCTATTTCGATACATTTTCTATATTTTATTCCAATTTAGTTGACCCTCTCAAAATATTGCCAATCGACAATTGGTGGGGGAGAGGGGTTGGGGTTAACATGATATTTCTTCTGTCCTAAAATGATCTTCCTAGTTTGATTTACAAGATTTGGATAAAATTATTTTCAATTAAATTTATTAGATTATAGGCATAAAATTAAAAAATAAGAATTATATATTTTAGAAGTACATCAAAATATCTATAAAACAAGAGATGCCATGACTATATTATTTGACTCACCACATGCCCCAAAAACATTCCCCCCGGACCCCGAAGGTGCACTTCATCGGGTTCAGTCGCAGGTTGTACTTTTCCATAATCTTAAAAACTCCTTTTAAGTCCGCATGGGTGGTTGCCTTCTTGCTCTTCAAGATCATGTCGTCGACGTAGGCCTCCATGCTCCTCTCGAGGAAGGGGGCGAAGAGCTTGCTTACCATCCTGGCGTAGGTCGCCCCCGCGTTCTTGAGGCCGAAGGGCATCACCTTGTAGCAATATACTCCGCCGAGGGTGGTGAACGATGTCTTCTCCTCGTCGTCTGAATGCAACCTGATCTGGTGGTACCTACTGAATGCATCCATGAAGCTCATGAGCTCGCGCTTGGCAGTCTCGTCCACTAACTGGTTGATGTTTGGGAGTGGGAATGGGTATATTTGACATGCTTTATTAAGATCAGTGTAATCCATGCACATCCTCCAGGTAGTTAGTCCATTTGGGTGCCAACACTATGTTAGCCATCCACTTCGGATACTTCACCTTCCTTATATTGCCGATGTTTTGGAAGGTTGCTATTTCCTTGGCGACGAACTCCCTCTGTTCGGATGAAAGAAATTGCTTCTTTTGCCTTACCGGCCTAGATTCAGGGTTGACCGCCAACTGGTGGCATATAATCTTGGGATCTACCCCCGGCATATCCCTGGGCCCTCATGCAAAGATGACGCTGAGCGTGATGAGCACGACCACCAAACACTTCAGCGCGCTCCCTGCTAGGCCCACCCAAATCTTTACTCTCCGCTTAGGTGCCCGATGGTCGACGGGTACTTCCTCAACCTCCTCGGCGGGTTCGACTTTTGGCTGCGCTTCTTGCTTCATGATCTCCACCTGGGTGTTGACGACCAATGTCTCATCCTTTGGCAGCTTCTTAGTGATCCGAACATAGCAGGAGCGGGCAAGCTTCTTGTCCCCCCTTTCCACCCCTATCCTTGAGTGGGTGGGGAACGCCATGCATAGGTAGTATGGAGATATGACCCACTTCTGGTCCTGAAGGCCGGGCCATCCCAGAATCATGTTGTGCGCGTAGTTGATGCTCACTACCATGAACTCCATGTTCAATTTTGTTTTGTGCGCACCATCTCCCACTATGATGGGCGCCGTGATGACTCCCTTGGCTTCTCTTTCTCTCCAAAAATGATGAGGCTGCTTAACAACCATTGTACTTTGTCCATCTCTCTCTCCAAACAAAAATTGGGTGTGTAATTAAAGAACTAAAAAGTTGCATTTGTCTTTGTTTCTTCTAGTGCTCGAGAGCATGAAAAATGGTAGAGAAGTAGAGAATAGTCAACAAAGAGAAAAAAGAAACTTTGTTGCTCGCTCGAATCGCCAACACTCTCGTTTGAAAAGAACTCAACAAACATATTCTAATGTTTGTCGTCCATCATACAACAAATATCTACCTCTCTACTTCTAGAAACTATCCTCACATAACCTCTTCGGCCGACTCCATTCCAGTACATATGCTTTAAGCTGCACCTCGTTATTGGTGATCAGCTTGCTTGAGAGATAATAAGAGTACTAGGGATAATAGGAAACTGAATATTAATCTTATTATTTACTTTCCTATTCTATTGTTATCATCATAATTATTTATTCTCTAATGATTAGAATTATTTCTTGTAATATTTATTTATGAGGATGGACTCAATAATGGATCTTCATTATTTAATAAGAAAAATTATTTTCAAAGCGTATTAGAAAGTAATTGATTAATACTCAATGTTTGATCAAATAAATTCAAGAAAGAAAAGAAAAAGGGGTGAAAACATTTTTTTTGTTTGGTCAGGAAAAAATAAAATAAAAAGAAAAATAGAAGAAAAAGAAAATGAAAGAACAAGAAAAGAAAAGTGAAAATCCTTTTTTGTTTTCCTCCCAAGTTTCACAAACCAAGTTATATATATAAAAGAACAAGAAAAGAAACTAACTACATATGCCAATAGAATAAAAAATTTCCTCAAAAAATTAAATGAAAATTGAATTGCTTCTCCGTGCAAAAGGAATAAAGGGGCTGCCAAATATAGACATTGAAAGGAAATTGAATACGGAGTAATTGATAACGTTCCCATATCGTAAAATTAGGCAAAACCAAACTGTAATAACAAATTGTAGATGGTGGAAACGATCGTTCAATTGAATTGGTTGTTGATGTAATACATGGCGATTTGAAAAGGTTTGGCAAAAGTACAAATCGCAATAAATCAAAAATAAATTTTCATAAAATTTTATATTCAGATTTCTTGCGATTCCTACTTTTGCCTTACAATTAATAATGTCATCTTTGCCTAATTTTTTTCAGTTATATAGTACTCTATAAAAATAAGTTGTAATTAAGTTAAATTAAATATTTCAATTGTCCAATAATTACTTTTTTGAAACATTAAAATTATACATCTACATTTCTTGAAAATTTTACTTATCATTGTTGATTTTAGTGTTATCAGTTATTTTACATAATTAGATTTAGTTAGATTAAATTTTTTAAATAAATATTGTTAACGAGTTTGAATGTGCACAATGCACATTCGTTCAACAATATTACAAAGCTTATAGCTTGGGGGCTGGGTCCAAAGAGCAAAGTCCATAATTGGAGTTGTCACGTAACATTCAAATGTGTAAATTGAACATTCGAATGTAGGCAATATCTAGACACCGCTATTTGTAGAATATCGTTGGACATTTGAATGTAGTTACTATTTGAATGTTTGATAACGATTTGCAGCACCGTTTGTAGGATATCACAAAACATCATAGTATTGTTATGCAACATTCGAATGCCTCGGCTTTTCATATTAAATGAGTTTTAACATCGAAAATAGACTAATTTGAAAAAAAATCTAATTATATGTGATCAATTTGGAAAATTAAAATAAGTTTTAATGCCGTTTTGACACTGTTTTGACGACTTTAGTCGGGGGACTAAGTTGTGCATTATTTTCAATTAGCGAATACCACTTCGGTAATTAGTTCATCTTAGAGAGTAATTTAGAAAAACACATAGTTATTGAGTATCATTTCAAAATTTTACTCTACTATTTATTAATTGGTATTCTTTATTACGGAGTAATATTTTTTAGTTAATCTAGTTTAGGGTTTAATTAGTACGGGCCCGAGCCCATTAGGTCACTAGTGTCGCTTTATTCTCTATATATTGTAATCCTTCATCATTATTCAATCAATCAGTAAGAATATCATCAATCTTAAATCTCTCTCTCTCTTTTCTTCAAAGCCCGAAAGCGCTCGAAGTTGTCTTTTCACTCTTTGCCTCATATTTCTTCGAGCTTGAAGACGTCCGAAGTTCTTTCCTATCCCGATATGATTTAATTTGTATCAAGATTCGTATCACATCTTCAATTCCTTTTGTCAGACGAACTACGGAGTATTGATCGATGAACGAAAGGGCAAACTCTAAATCTTTATGTTCACTATTCACATGGTTAAACTTTATTTATTTTGTTGGTTTATTTTCGTTGCCGATTTGTTAAAGTAGCATAGTAACATCACCTATAGTTTTGTAAATCTTTGGTATAGTTTTTAATTATCTAATTTTTATTTTTTAATTTTACATCATTTTTCATATAAAATGATAGAAAAATAATTTCAGTCAAACATTCTAACGCGCAACACGAAGATAATTTTTGAATGGAGGGAGTATCAATTATGCACATAAAAATGAATCATGGTAACACAAAAGAACAACACTTTCTCACTCCCTCCGTTCCTAAAAATATGAGAGGATTTAATGGATAGATTAATAGTGAATAGATGTGATGTAATAGGTAGGTTAATAATTAATAGGGGTAAAAGTAACTTTTTAATAGAAATGAGAAAGTTTTTTGAAACGGATAAAAAAGGAAAGGAGAAAGGTTTTCATTCCTTTTTGTACATTTTGCATTCTTAATTAATTTTGCTTCTATTTTTCTTTTGTTTTCCTCTCTAACCAAACAAGACATTTTTTTTCATTTTCTTTTCCTTTCCTTTTTAAATTTCTTGAATCAAACATAATCTTAGCGACGGAGGGAGTATTTGGATTTCTTCCAAATCATACTTTTACCGTGCAATGCATAATGTTTGCCTTAATTTTTTGTATAAGAAGATTCCAAGCACATGAATGTTAAAGACTTGTTCTAAACGCCTTATTTTTTACTCATTACATCATGCAAATTAAATAAAGAAATCTTCTTAGATATATCTAAAAAAGTTTGAAAATATCAAAAATAAGATCATTAACTTGTTTAAGACCATAATAGGAGTATAATACTCCCTCCGTCCTAAAATTAATTTCTCAGTTTGACTTTTGTAGTCAAACTTTTTAAATTTTGACCGTATATTACGGAAAAAATACATTGAATTTTCATATAAATTTATTAGCAATAGATTCATTTTGGAACATAGTTTTGAAATATATAATTTTTATAAAATATATTTAAATAAAAATTGAGATATTGATGGTCAAAGTGTCGCATTGGAGACCGTAAAAAGTCAAATGGGAAGTTAATTTTAGGACAGAGGGAGTATTTCTCTTGCCCTATGATTATATTCTTTTTATTACTCTCTCCGTTTCTAAAATATTGTCACAATTTGATTTTTTTTGTCAAACTATGTCATCCTTTGACTAATAATTATGAAAAAGTATATTTATTTATAATAAAAATTTAGTAAAGTTGTGTTTATCATAAAATATAGTTTTGAAATATCAAATTTTTATAATATTTAATAAATTTAAACTAAATTTAATTCGTAGTCAAAGATTGTCATAATTTGATCAAAAAAATTAAATTATGACAATCTTTTAGAGACACGTGGTTGCGTGGATCACAACAGATGATCGAGGAAAGCTAATAGTGTCGAAAAAATAAAATAATTAAAAATTCAATTCCTGACCTCACTTTTAAGTTTTAACTTATTTTTTCAGTTTTTTTATTAATGTAATCTTTTACGGAGTATAAAATTTATGTTCTTTTTTTATTGCATGTAAATTTTTTATTTAATGAATTATTGTTATTTAAATTTAATTAATTAATGAAATATTATTTTTTACTTGTATTTCCTCCTTTTTTAAAAAAAAATTCCATTAAAAAATTAAATCAGTAAAAAATTATCTTAAGCACTAAGATTCATTAAAAATAATTTCCCAAACAAACCAATAAAAATGAAGTATGGAGAGTGACAGTGTAATCACTATGTGCTAGCATTAAAAATCCAAATTAAAATTCATACATTCAAAATCTTCAAACTAAAAGTTTCAAGCTTTGAGTATCATCAAATCAACAGGCCTAAAAGCCCAGCTTCCTGGCCCAATTACACTTCGTTGGGCCAGTACTTTTTAACCCGAACTCCACCTTCTGGACACTATTCCTGCCAAATCATATCCCAAATTTGTCAAATGTCAAGAGACTGCAAGACATGAAAGACTTGCATGTAATGCAGAGCGCTATAGAAGGCATCTTGCTGAAGCAGATACATGTCCTTCATGTGTGGACAAATCTGAGTCGGTGGAGCATATCATCCGTGACTGCCCGAATATTAAGAGAATATGGAACAAATTGCTAGGCACAAGCATAGTGCAGGGGCTTTCAAATTATAATTTTAGACAATGGATGGATGATCAAGTTGCAGGGAAAGTTAGAACCCCCTATGCCCATGAGTGGCCAGTGATCTTTGCTACCACATGTTGGGGGGCGTGGAACGATTATGTTTTTAATGACATGGAGTATGATGTTGAGGAAAAACTCACATGGATTTTTAACCAAAAAGATGATATCTTGAGAGCTTTTCATATTCAGAGTATTATTTTGACAACTCACAAGAGGAAGAATGCATGATACAAGTTCGTTGGCAGAAACCAGACAATGACACTTTCTGTTTGAATGTGGATGGGAGTGTTGATGGTACAGGCGCAGGCTGTGGAGGAGTGCTTCGAGGACATGATGGAAACTGGATACGAGGCTTTATGTGCTCATGCAATACTAATCATCCAACAGTTGCCAAAGCGTGGGCTGTGCTGCAGGGGCTAAAGTGGGCATGGAAGAAAGGTTTGCGAAAGCTGATTGTCCAATGTGATTCTTTAGAGTGTGTTGAATGGATTCATGGTAGACACACTACAAGAGGTCCGGCACGCGAAGTGATTGAGGCATGCCAGAGTTGGATGGGAAGAGATTGGAATGTTACCATCTGTCATATTCTAAGGGGTCAGAACAAAGTCGCAGACTTACTTGCCCGAGTGGGAAAAGACAGAGCGTTGATTTGGAGAGAGTTAGAGTTTCCACCGAATGGTGCACGTCAATTGCTAGAGGAGGATAAGCTGGGGTACTATTGGCCTAGGCGTGTGACAGTGAGGAACCTTTCTTGAGGTTCTGAGGTTGTTACCTCTTCAGTTCGATAAAAAAAAATGGACATTTCACTCATCCCCAAATTTATTGATACTCTCTCCATCTATTTTGAATCTTTTCCGTTTAATTTTTAATGTCAATTTTTTAAAACTTTTACAGCAAATTATATAAAAAAAATATATACAAATTTGATATCAATTTAATTATAATAATAATAAGTTCATTTTGAAACACAATTTTGAAATATATTACATTTTTATAATATATCTATTTATAAATGACAGTATTGGATTGATATCCAAAACATTACGTTGTAGACCGTGAAAAAACAACTTGTTAGACAAGGCGTGCAACTCTAGAGAGGGGGTGAATAGAGTTGTTGAGAATGTTTACCGATTTTCGCAAGATTAAAAAATATAAACGTAAGTGCAGCGGAAATAAAATAGAGAAGGCAAAGAACACACCGATGTATACTGGTTCACCACCTCGTGGCTAGTCCAGTTCCCCGAGAGACTCTCTCGAAGCTACCACTACTTTCGTTAAGCTTACGGGTGCTTAACAAACCGTTTACAACTCGAGAACTTGAATCCCACAAGCCTCGACACAACTGCTCGTAGATATGCCCTCTACAAGACTTCACAACCAAGACTTAAATCACATAAGCCTTGAACAACAAGAAGAACAATCTTCTTCAACCTCTCAACAATAGCTCTCAAAAGAGTAGATAAGAGAAATGATTAAAGCTCTAATGGATGACAAAACACTCTCTTAAAAACAAATGTTTTTCTCTCAAAATATATCAATTTGAGGAAGAAATGAATGGAGGATTAAAACCTCAAGATATGGGAGTTTAGGAGTGCTTGTTCATAAGAAAAATGACCAAGGAAGAGTGTTTAAATAGGAGTTGAAGAAATATATCCGTTGGTCCAAGAAAAGAAGCTGTGCAGGAAAGATGCAGCATAGTAATCGATTAATGCATCACCAATAATCGATTAATGTATCATCAGCAACGATCAATGCAGCTGAAGGAAAATCGATTAAATTAAAGGGATTAATCGATTAGAAGGCTCTGTATGAACTAATCGATTAAAACAAAGAAAAAAATCGATTAAACACAAGACCTAAGCAATCCAACGCAACAAGCAACTAATCGATTAAACAAGGAGGAAAAATCGATTAATTAAATGTGCTGAACAATAATCGATTAAACAAAGAAGTATAATCGATTAAAAGAAGAAATCATGCGCAAATACAAAGGGCCCAAGCCAGTTGCAATGGAGAGGAGAATTGGCGTAACACTCGTTGTTTGAGACAACGGGAATCAGAGAACGCTCCTCCTCTCTTGTTCAATGAATTTGAATAAGGGAGTAAAAGTGAGTCCAAAAAATATTTTGTGTGTCAAACGATGTACACAAAAAATATTTGAATAAAATATTTTTGCTTACCAAAAATATTTTATAATATCAAAATAAATATTTGATAAATGTTTGGCACACCTTTTGTAACTGACTCAATAAAACTATTTTGAACAGTTAAAAAGATTTTTCAACTGACTCCAAAAATAAATATAATTTTTATTTTAACTCTCATAAAAATAATTTTGGAGAGAAGATATTTNGATGCAACCTCTTTGGCTAGTGCTTGGAGCATCCACTACAAATTTGTAGTCTTCAAGCACGCCTTTCAAGTGCGTCACGTGCCCGACCACCCATCTTGTTCTTCAAGAGCGATGAGGCAACCGTCTTTGGAAGGTTCATCATACTTCCACGAAAAATAAGCAAATTCATCTTGTTTGCTCATTTTCTTGAGCTTCGGGCACTCAAATTTTCGGTGGCCAAGCTTTCCGCACTTATGACACCTTGGGGTGTTTTTCTTCTTGCTCTTGTTTAGCTCATGTTTCACAAACTCGTTAAAACATTCAACCAAAATATCACAAGAAGTGCTAGAATCGTTATCACTATCACTATCCGAATCCGAATCATCAAATATATTAAAATATAATTTTGATATATGAAATTTTTATAACATTTGTGTACTTAAATTATGTTGAATTTATAATCAAAAAATGTCAAAGTTTGACAAAAAATCCAGAAAATGTCAAAAAAAATTATAACACTAAACTTTTTCCTAGGACGACGGAGGGATCGGAGTAGAAAAAAGATCTTGATCTGAAATACATACATGATTAAGGTTAAAACATACATGAAAAGGTGAAAATCCTTTTTTGTTTTCCTCCCAAAGTTTCACGAACCAAGTTATATACAATGTCAAGGAACCGACTCAACCAAAAGCTCATATTTGTAATTGTGGCCTAGGAAGAGTTATTTATATTCTAACACGCCCCTTCACGTGCAAGCGTAGTCTTTTTCGAGACTTGCACGTGAAATCTTTTAATTTTCTTAAAACTAGGTGACGCTGAGTTTCGAACCCGTGACCTCTTAGTCAAGAAGGCTCCGATACCATGTCAAGGAACCGACTCAACCAAAAGCTCAAGCTTGTGGTTGTGGCCTAGGAAGAGTTGTTTATATTCTAACATACAAGAGCAAGAAAAAAATTGACTACATATACCAATAGAATAAAAAATTTCCTCAAAAAATAAAATAAAAATTGAATTGCTTCCCGTGCAAAAAGGAAAAAAGAAAAGATTGAATTGCTGCCAAATATGGACATTGAAAGGAAATTGGATACGGAGTTGATGGGTGTATTCCACCTAGAACCGGTCAAATAAGAAGTTCGAATATTCAATCGGTCAAAGTTGATTTTTCAGGATGGGAGACCTAAATCGTCAGTAAAAGGATGCGTGGTTGACTTAAAAGTTGACCAGTATACTTCGGATAGTATACCGGTCAAACTACTTATTAGCTCATTCATCACCAGTTTCGGAAAATCCATCATACAGAAATCACCCGGTATGATTTCTAAGGTTGGAAAGTGTCGGCAGAGAAGAATCCAAAGAAACTTGGATCATAGTGATCATGATCAACGGAGAATCATGAGATATGCTCGACTAATCCATCCAAGGCAGTACGCGACAAGGGAGTCACCTTCCTCGCTAGGTGACAAGGCAGCTAAAAGACAGAAGCAATCACCTCGCACCATCCCAGGAACGTGCCCTGACGTGGGTGCGTGACGCTTTATCCCCTTTGAGCTTAGTATAAATACTGCTGTAACCATCAAATGAAGGGATCTGATTTCTTCTCTCTAAACTCTATTGTAAAAGCTCCCGTACATTCTCCGTTATAATATTAATTGGGCTACAGGTGTTTCCACCTACAGTCCTCCCGGTCAATTTGTGTGTTTTTACCTTTTACTTTATCGAATCAAGTAAACTATCCTAGACACGGTCTAGTATTGTTTACCCGGTTAGATAATTTACACTATCAGAAGTAATTAATAACGTTCCCACATCGCAAAATTATGCAATACCAAACTGCAATAACAAATTGTAGATGGTGGAAATGATTGTCAAATTGAATCGCTTGTTGATATAGTATATGGCCATTTGAAATGGTTCGGCAAAAGTATGATTTGCAATAAATCAAAAATAGAATTTTCATAAAATTTTATATTTAGATTTCTTGCAAATCATGCCTTTGCCGTGCAATTAATAATGTCATCTTTGCCTAATTTTTTTCAATTATATAGTACTTTATAAAAATAAGTTGTAATTAAGTTAAATTAAATATTTCAACTGTCTATAAATTACTTTTTTTTGCTTGTATACATTAAAATTATTTATCTATATTTCTTGAAAATCTTACTTTTCATTGTTGATTTTATTGTTATCGGTTATTTTATATAATTAAATGTAGTTAGACTAATTTTTTTTGATAAACATTGTTAATGAGTTTGAATGTGCACTGCACATTCGTTCAACAATATTACAAATTTAACATCCTGGGTCCAAGAGACAAAGTCCATGATTGGAGATGTAACATAACCTTTAAATGTGTAAATTGAACATTCCAATGTAGCCAATATCCAGAGCTCAAAGTACACTTTCGAAGTCAACTTCCCTTATTCTATTTTCTTTCGGGTAGCTAAGACTTTAAGTTAAGCTATCGGAAGAAGACACCACTATTTGTAGAATATCGTTGAACATTTGAATGTAGTTAATATTTGAATGTTTGATAACGACATGTAGCACCGTTTGTAGGATAAAACATCCTAGTATTGTCATGCAACATTCGAATGCTTGATGATAACTTGCAACACCTTTTGCGAAAGATCTGCAAACATTCGAATGTTGGTATTCAAACATTTGAATGTTTAGCGATTAGACGTCCTGATTCGTGTGTAGCTGCAAGCTTTCAAATATTTGGATAAAACATTCAAATGTTTACACAACTGGTGGTGCTTTTTCATGAAAAAGTCATGTCTGATCACTTGTATCTCTATATCTAAATAACCACTGTACGTTTGAGGCTCAAGAACACTCATACTTGTTCTAAATACTAAAGTCTTATCTGATTGAAATATTTTCATATATTATGAAATAACTTTAATTTTAAAAGTATATTTCGTGTGATTCATTGAGTCTATTAGGGTGGAGGATATACATAACCTCCTTACATATAATATATGGCCTTTTGAAATGGATTGCGATTCTTGCTTTTGCTATGCAATTAATAATGTCATCTTTGTCTAATTTTTTTCAGTTACATAGAACTCTATAAAAATAAGTTGTAATAAAGTCAAATTAAATATTTACTCTGTCCAATAATTACTTTTTTTTGCTCATATACACTAAAATTATATATCTAGATTTCTTGGAAATCTTACTTTTTGTTGTGGATTGTAGTATTATCGATTATTTTATATAATTTGACACTAGATTCTATACCTGTGAGAAAAAATTTATCATAATATATATTTAAAAATTGTGAAAAATGAACATATACAAAATTAATTAATTCGTCAATATAGTATAAAGATAAAATGTTAGAGTCATGAACTCCTAAGTAAATGCTAACTATTTAGTATATAAAAGTCATTGTGAATATTTATTTTTTTTAATGCACTCATAAAGAAGATAGATATTTTTACGAGTAAATTCCATAATTGGTCCTTTAGAACTGGAGGGTTTCCCTGTTTAATCCTCTAATATCAAATATTACTCCGGTGGTCCTTCTTTTATAGGTACGACCTTTCCACAAATAGTTTTTTTATCTTCTAACATGTTGGTGTTAATTTGAGAAATAAAAGTGTAATTTCACCATAATAATATATCTTTCTTGTCATACACAATTCCAAATGCCGCTCCTGATGCGTCGTTTGTGAATTACAAATGGAGTAAATTTCATAAAAGGTCCACAGTTATAGGTCGTTTTACATATTTATTCCCTACATAAAAAATATTACTAATTTAGTCCCCAATTATTATATTCATTACCACGAATGGTCCTTTGTTAACATTTCCGTTAAGAATGTGGATAAAATTGTATATTCATACTTCTCTCTTTCCTCAATTAAGCTTCCTCTCTCCTCTCGTTTTCTTTTCCAAACTCGTCGCTGACTTTGAAGCTTTAAACCCAAAACTGAAATGATAATTCCTCTCTCAATTATTAGTCTTCCGGGTGGAACCTAAAATAAAAACGAATAAGCTTTGTGGATGAGTTTTATCGATGAGTCTCAAGAAATTGCAAAGAAAATAAACATTAAAACTCATCCATGAAGGTTACTGGTTTCAAATTTGGGTTCCACTAGTTAGACAAACAATTGAGAGAAGAGTGATGATTTTGGTTTTGGGTTGAAAGCTTCAAACTCAGTGACGGGTTTGGGAAAGGAGTGCGAGGGGAGGGAGGAAGCTTAATTGAGGAGAGAAAGGAGTGTGAATTAACAATTTTATCCACGTTCTTAACGGAAATATTAACAAAGGACCATTCGTGGAAATGAAAATATAATAATTGGGAACTAAATTAGTAATATTTGATATGTAGGGACTAAATATGTAAAACGCCCTATAACTGGGGACCTTTTATGGAATTTACTCTTACATATTTTTTCTACTACAACCATAGTATACAGATGTGGTGTTTCGTCAGAATTTCAGCCCACAATCATAATCATTATTTTTGTTTATCTATCAAACCAATATCAGAATACGTCACTGGATATAAGGTTGATGTCAAATTACACTTTTAGTCATTAAATTAACACTAACATGACAGAAGATCAAAAAAGGACCATTTGTGGAAAAGCACTTATAAAAGAAGGACTACGAGGGTAATATTTGATAATAAAGGACTAAATATGAAAATTCCTCCATTGTAAAGGATCAATTGTAGAATTACTCTATTTTTACATTAAATAAAATAAATTATTCCTAAAAACCTAGCATAGCAGGTATTCATGTAATCATATACTTCCTCTCTCCCTACATTACCATTTTCTTTACTATTTTAGTATTTCGATAAGTTTTGTTTGCGTATGCTTTTACACGATATAATTAATAAAATAAAATGTCTTTGTCCCCAGAGATGATACTCCCTTTGTCTCAAAATTAACGTCTTAGTTTGATTAATATTTCTCCGTCCTCATTTTGATTACAATATTTTTTTCTCTCTTCTCTCGATAACTTTTGTTTATTTGTGTGTTTTCATTAAATATTTGATAAAGTAAAATATTATTGTCACCTGCCATTTTGTAAAACTTTTGACGTAGTTATTTAATATATAATTTTTATTTCTTATTAATGCACCAATTTGTAAATAAAATAATTTTAAAAATGTCCTATAATACTCTGTATTTGTTTGAATGTTGCCCATTAAAAAATGTAGCCCATTAAATGTATCCAAAAGTCCAAAAAAATGAATTCATTTACTCTGCATTCGGTGTTCTCGAGTAATCCGTGATCAGCGCCTAATAAATTATGACTAAGCACTTGTAAATTTTGATTATGTTTTTGAAAATCTTACATGTGGACCCCACAAGTCTGTTTTATTTTTTTCTTTTTTGGATGTACAAATTTTTAACAATTTATGATTTTTTAAGCTATAATGTTTTGTATTTTTAAAAGTATTTTTTTAATAAAACCTCCAAAATTACAGATTGACAACACCAAACAATGAGCTTGGACCTCTTTGGAACATGTGGAGTAGGCCAAAAATATTAAAACCAGTAATAATTGGACTAAATTAGTTTCAAAAAATTAGATAAAATATTCAAATGCTTACCCAAGTGGTGGTGCTTTTTAACCAAAAAGTCATGTCCAATTACTTGTTCTTCACATCTTATTTTATCATTCATTATGTATAATTCCTTCATTTTGGTGCGTGTATTCGTCGAATACCATTTAATTTTGGCACAATTCAAATACCAAAGAAAGAGAAATCTAGGCAGAAACGTCTAAAAAACTCCCAAAAAAATCGGCACATGCTCACACCGAGTAGCATGCATGCATGTTAGATAGGAGTATATATTTTTTACCATTAGTTACATTTACAATCATCATTTTAGTTTTAAGGCCTAATTACATGGCATATTGATGTGTCAAAAAATTGCCACATAAGTACTCCACATGTCAAGCTCTTGTGAAAGAAGTCTCAATTATTATAATAAAGGATGCAACATAAAATAATGATGCTTGGTTGGCCGTGAAAAAAATGACGGAGTACAAAAATGATATTTAAAGATTTGCATTCCAAACAGCTATTTTATTAATTATTAGTATTTAATTTGATGCAGTTTAACTTAATTGATATTCAATATTTCTCTAATTTGGTTGAAAAAGTAAAAGAAGAACATAGCTTTTAACGTTGAGATCATATTATAGTGCGGATGAAAAGATAATTAATAAAAATATATTTTTCTATCACCAAGTAAAATTCTCTATTTTTTATTCGACTTAAAATAAATATTTCACGTTTTTCCTTTGTATAAAGAGCGGCATATGTGCATCACTAGTGCGTGAATCACAAAATCATAGTGCGAGCACTAAGATTTACTAACACTACAAGAAAAGAGCCTTTTAGCCGCATTTAATTTGCCACACATAATCAAGTGTGGTAATAAAATTCAACACTTAATCATTCCCAGCACTTAAAAAAGAGGCAAAAGGGGATTTCATTTACCCGCACCAAAAAAGTGTTCCAAAACAACCTAATTATACTATGATTATTAGTCTTCTTTTATTCGGTAACATAGGAAGGAAATTTTTTTTAATTAAAATTGTATTTAAAAAATTTCAATTGACGGAATTCACTGAAAATAATTCCCCTTTAGCGCTCACTTTTTCATTCCAGCGCCTAAATTATTCATCCACCTAAAAAATCTAAGAAATCAAATGGTCTAATTATTCCAACCGCCTCGCACACATCTTGCATCACCCATCTGAAGAAATCAAGATTAGTGTATATATCAAGCAATTCGATCCGACGCTCGCACACATCGTGCATCACCGATCTAAGGTACGTATCATGTATTCAATCGAATTATTCCAGCCGGATCCATCATCAAATTATTCCAGCCGGCTACCGCACATCTAAGAAATCAAGTAATCCAGTAAGCAATTCGATCCTTTTTGTTCGAGCGAATTCACTAATCGAGCGGAATTCATTAACAAGGAAAGCCTTTTCGTTCAGCTCTGTCCTTTAGCGTGCATCGATCGTTATTCACAATCCATTGGGTAGATTCATTCTCTGGTCAACAGCTTCTTCTCAGTCGTTTGGCAAGAATCATCGATCCTCTTCACAATCGTTCAGCCCCCTTCATTCATTCAGGTATGATACCGGCCCCTAGTTCACATCTTATATACCCCTTCATTCTTAACGTTGTTGTTCCTAAATTTATGCATTGGGGCATGATTCTATATCTAAAAAGCAGTTTTGAATGGTTTGACAGTGTTAATTTTATTTTCTGATTTTTTTGTGTGAAGTCATGTGTTAAATAGGCTGAATGTATGAAGAAATATAATGGTGATTTTTACTTTCTGATTTTTTAAATTTTAGTTTCTGATATTGCTTTTTTAACCCTAAGGTTACAGAGGAACACTCAAGCATTAGGCTATGTTCTAATTACTTCACCTTCAATTTTTTCTGGACAAAAATTGCTTTCGTGTTCTATTTACTTCACCTTCAATTTTTTTCAAGTTTCAATTCCAATTTCTAACACTTCATATTTGTTTAATGTGGTTTTTAGAGGTAGTTGTTCATATTTTCGTAGCCAAGGACTCTGGCAGATTGAATTAGGATCACTTTTTTCTAAAATAGCTTTATAATGGTGAAATTGTTTTGAGAACTTGAGAATTTGGAGTACAAAGAGGTGATGAAAATGAATATTTGATCTTGAAAAACAAATCTATTCAAACCTTATAATTGGAGGATATGCTGTTTGCACTTTATGGGTTGGTAATTGGCTTTGGTTTGTATTGTTTTTAATGAAATGTGAAATAAAACTTTCTTTTTAAGTAGAAATTATGAAGGGACGGAGGCAACACAAGGGCTAGGCTTTGCAACCCTAGTTGCCGACTATGAATCTTGGGTCGAGGCGCAAAGTAGCAAGTTGATGCGGCGTGAACAGAAAGGGCATCAGTTTGGAGAAGCTATCATTGCCGAGAATCTGGTGATGTCAAGCAACTAAAACAAAGACAAATTCATTGTTCAGGAGTATTTTTGACGGTATATTCAACTTGTAGTTATTCAATTTCCCTCTTCATTTATCTGTTGATTTCGTGCTTAGTTTCCATTTCTAGTGGCATTGTTTACTCTATATGGCTTTGGGCTTGAACAAATCTCAAATTATCTTAAATCCTGTTAAATGGTTGATTTCTTTTGTGTATTGGAATCTAATATGTTCTATCATTGATCGTCACTATATGTTGTGTTTAAGATTTAAGCAAAATTTTATAATTTCGTATTTAATTGATAACTTTTAAAGTTGGTTCTCAATCCTTGCTTAAAATTGGTAATTTATATTGTACTCTGTGTAAGTTTGTTATAAGTATATTGGGAGTTAACACTTCATATATTTTAATGTGTATTCACGATTATTTTGTTTCTATAATAAAATAAGAATGGTGAAACTGTTTTGAGAAACTGAGAATTCGGAGTATATATTGGTGATAAAAATGAAGATTTGAGCTTAAAGAACAAATCTGTTTGGATCTATTTGGACCTTATAATGGCAGGATCTATTATCTACTTCATGGCTTAGCTTTTATGTGCATGGTGTTCACTGATTTGAGCTTAAAAAGAAAATCTATTTGGACCTTATAATGGCAGGATCTATAATCTGCTTCATGGCTTGGTAAGTGGCTTGTACTCTGTAAGTTTGTTATAAGTGTATTGCCAGTTAACACTTCATATATTTTAATGTGTATTCACGATTATTTTGTTTCTATAATAAAATAAGAATGGTGACACTGTTTTGAGAAACTGAGAATTCAGAGTATATATTGATGATAAAAATGAAGATTTGAGCTTAAAGAACAAATCTATTTGTACCTTATAATGGCAGGATCTATTATCTACTTCATGGCTTAGATTTCACGTGCATGGTGTTCCCTGATTTGAGCTTAAAAAGAAAATCTTTTTGGACCTTATAATGGCAGGATCTATAATCTGCTTCATGTGCATGGTATTTTCACATCCATCTTTAAATTAAAATGGCAGACCACTGTTTTGGAATTGGTTATTGAGTAGTTGATTTGGCATAGAATTTTTCTAAAATTTTCAACATTTGCTACAATGGAGTTCTGCAAATGAGCACTGCACTCCTGGTTCTTAAGTAGGGACTTTGAGATTTGTTGTGGTTTGACTTATGGTTCTTCTTGCAGTTCCTAAAACACGAGCACGTGCTGGAGTTGAGATGCTGAGTGCAAGTACTTTTTTTGGAGTTAATTGTTTTCTTTAGGTTTTAAACCAGAATGTGGTCGTGCATTGGAACACAACACATGCTCTGTCAAAGTCAAGCTATTGGGAGTTTTGATGATTACTAATTTGTTGTTCATTGTGTTTTTTCAGAAGCATTTAGCAAGGGTTGCTAAATTGGTTACTTTGAGATGTCGTGGTGTATTACTCTCCTTTTAATTAATAAAAATTTTCTTTTCTTAAGAGTGTCGTGTGTGAAAATGCATATTAATTATTTGAACCAACCAGTTTCATAGCATATTAACTCAATGGTAGAGTGTCGTGTGCAAGAGTGCACGGAAATGTGGGTTCAAATCCTGCATAGGCTTTTTATGAATTTAAAATATTAAAAACAATGCTCGTGCATATAGTTTTTTTAAAAAAATGATATTTGCGACACTTATATGTGTGGTGCCTTCCCAACACATGTAAGTGTTGCGAAAAAAATTATTACCCGCACATATTAAGTGTCGTTAAAATATTAATTAGCCACACTTATCTAAAAGTGCGGCTAAAAATTGCCCACAGTTATGTAGCCGCACTTAGGTCATGTGTGGCAAAGTGTTTTTCTCACATTTATAAGTGTGGCTAACCTCCATTTTAAGTGCGCCAAAATACCAAATTTCTTGTAGTGTAAATCATTTTAGAACGGTTAAAGCGTACTTAAATCGTTAGTTCGAGGATTAACCGCCTCCTAATTTTTTAAAAGAAGAATTATGTTGACTAGGATTTCACCTCACACGAGTGAAGTGGCGGCAAAGAAGGTAGAAGAAGCGGGGTCGTGCGGCGTCGGAACTCGGAAGCGGCGGCAACGATGGAGGGCTGGCGTCGTTACTCCGGCCGGCGATCGAACGAAGGAGAAGGTTCCCATGGTCGTGCAAAAAGTGGAGGGAAAAACAAAAGATTGAATTCCTGCCACATGGTAAAATTGAACAACGTTCCCACATCATAAAATTACACAAAACCAAACCGCAATAAGGAATTGCAGATGGTTGAAACGGTTGTCAAATTGACCCATGATGATGGAATAAACGAACATTATAAATAGTTTGGCAGAAGTAGGAATCGCAGTAAATCAAATATGGAATTTTCATAAAATTCTATATGTAGATTTCTTGCGATTCCTGCTTCAGCCATGCAATTAATAATGTCGTCTTTGTCTTTATTTTTTCACAACATCATGAATTCTTTTTTTATTCAAAATTAGAGTGTTTTATATATTTATTTGAGTGATAATTTAATCGAAAGATTTTTTAACACTTTAATTCTTCTAACATTTTCCAACTCCTTTCAGTTTTATCAACTTCTTCAAATTTCTTTCAACATCTAACTTTGAAATTACAACTTAAAAGAACGGGGCCTTAGTTAGATCAACATTTTTTTAATAAACATCGTTAACGAGTTTAGAGGTTTGAAGTGGGCACTCGCTCCACAATATTAAAAATTTCATAGTGTGGGTTCGAGGGCTTCAAATATTAAGATGTTGAGTACATAATAAATGTGATATCCCAAAAAATCTAATTTATGTATATGTACTATTTCCAAAATAGTTTTTTTTGTAAAGATGACTTAACCAAAAAGAAGCATGTCGGGAAGTGCCTACAGGTTTCGTCATGATATCTGTAAGTTGGTGTTTAAAAGATGAAAGGTAGTTTATCTATCTCACACATAAAACCACACTTACTATTTGTAAAAGAGGAATTTACTTAAATAACACTAAAACATAATGACTTTCTCTAAATAGCATCACATGTGTTTTTTACCAATGTAGCAATTTTAGTCTTTATGCATTAGTCATTATTCAAGTAAATATTCGCCATCACTCGACATTACGGACATTATTAAGTGTTATTTAAGGAATAAAATTATTTAAGTGTTATTTAGGGAAATGACTTAAGTTTTAGTTGTTAGACAAGGCGTGCAACTCTAGAGGGGGGTGAATAGAGTTGTTGAGAAAGTTTACCGATTTTCGCAGGATTAAAAAATATAAACGTAAGTGCAGCGGAAATAAAAGAGAGAAGGCAAAGAACACACCGATGTATACTGGTTCACCACCTCGTGGCTAGTCCAGTTCCCCGAGAGACTCTCTCGAAGCTACCACTACTTCCGTTAAGCTTACGGGTGCTTAACAAACCGCTTACAACTCGAGAACTTGAATCCCACAAGCCTCGACACAACCGCTCGTAGATATGCACTCTACAAGACTTCACAACCAAGACTTAAATCACATAAGCCTTGAACAACAAGAAGAACAATCTTCTTCAACCTCTCAACAATGGCTCTCAAAAGAGTAGATAAGAGAAAAGATTAAAGCTCTAATGGATGACAAGAGCACTCTCTTGAAAACACTTAGTTTTCTCTCAAAATAATATCAATTTGAGGAAGAAATGAATGGAGGATTATAACCTCAAGATATGGGAGTTTAGGAGTGCTTGTTCTTGAGAAAAATGACCAAGGAAGAGTGTTTAAATAGGAGGTGAAGAAATATATCCGTTGGTCCAAGAAAAGAAGCTGTGATGAAAAATGCAGCACATTAATCGATTAATGCATCACCATAATCGATTAATGCATCATAAAAAATCGATTAAAGCAGCTTCAAAAATCGATTAATGCAGTCTGCAAGGAAAAGGATAATCGATTAAAGGAAGATAAAAAATCGATTAGTCGGCTCTGCCAGCCTTAATCGATTAACAGAGGAGCAAGAATCGATTAAAGTTCTAGCCCAGGGTAATCCAACGATAAGCAGTTAATCGGTTAATTTTGGAAGATTAATCGACTAATAAGGAAATAATGCCCAAACACAAAGGGCCCAAGCCAGTTGCGATGGAGAGCAGAATTGGCCTAACACTCGTTATTTGAGACAACGGGAATCAGAGAACGCTCCTCCTCTCTTCTTCAATGAATTTGAATAAGGAAATAAAAGTGAGTCCAAAAATTATTTTGTGTGTCAAACGATGTACACAAAAAATATTTGAATAAAATATTTTTGCTTACCAAAAATATTTTATAATATCAAAATAAATATTTGATAAATGTTTGGCACACCTTTTGTAACTGACTCAATAAAACTATTTTGAACAGTTAAAAAGATTTTTGAACTGACTTCAAAAATAAATATAATTTTTATTTTAACACTCATAAAAATAATTTTGGAGAGAAGATATTTTTGTCTTCCTTACAATTATTCCTAAGACTCAAATAAATAAAAAGTCTTCGGAAAACTTCTACTCCTCCGAATCCTCCGTTAGGCGCTCCGAACGCGTCTCGGACTCCAAAAAATCTTGTGCACCTTCTTGAATACTTCAAGGAATGGCACTTCAAGTCTTCGTGTTTGTCGTTGTAGCACTTTGATCTTGACTTGAATAAATTGTGTTTGTCAATTATCAAAACCTGTGAGTCAACACTTAACAACACAGAAATGGTTGAACTCATGCATTCCAACATTAGTGCTATTTAGTGCAAATATTTCTTTGGAAAATCAAATTATATCTTTTTTTCTTTAAAAGTATTTCTATTGAGAATTTGACCAGGCCAAATAATATACTTTAGGCCCTATTGGAAATTGAATAGCATAGTGGATATATATTTAACGGTGTAAATAAATTTTTAAAACGTCAATGCTAAAAACTAGCTTTTGATAGTCTTTTCAAAACGCTAATACTAATCTCTAACACTATTCTAAAACATGTCTACTCTTTTAATATAACTGCTTGGTTTGCCAAACTTTTGGCAAAATTTTTAATTTTATAAATTGGAGTAATTTTTATTTAAACAAAAAAAATTTATTTCTATTTTAAAAAGGACCATTTAACATTTTATTATTAACTCTTTATTTTCTTGTCAACGTAAAGAGTAGATGATGGGGTTAAGAACGATGAGTGACCATGCAAAACAATTCAATTTCTTGAATCAAAGATTCTAATTTTCAAATTTGGAAATATCATTGTAAAATGTCATATTTTTTAGAATAACCATATGATCTTTTCCTTCTCTTTATTATCACCAACTCCCTTATGTAAATTTTTAGTTCTCTAGGTTTGTTTTAGCCACGACTAGGATTGTAAAACAAACGAATCGATTTGAATATTTTAAAATTTTATTTGTTTTTGAAAAATGATACCATTATTCATATTCATACTTCAGAGTATTTTATTAGAATTACTATTACTATTCGTATTCGATTTTATATTAAATTCAAATATTTGATTCATATTCTTATATTTTGAATTTTTTTACTCACTCTGTTCGAGAAAACACTTCATCTTTCATTTTTTTGCTTTCACCAAAACATCACTTTTTTTTATTAAAATGGTTAATATATCCAAAAAATATACAGAGTTAGTCATCGTTGGAAAAGTTACCATGTTTTAGTTATTACTCCGTATATTTTAGTACTCCCTCTGTCCACCATAGATCTTTTAGACACTATTTACAGGATCAAACTTAGTTCACTTTGTTTATTTTTACTACTCATTAAAATAATATAGTGTTGTCACTTCTGGTTCACAGAACTTTTCATGTAGTTTATTACTACATAGATTTTATACTAAAATTTTACCCTATATTCAAATAAATTGAATTGAAAATAAAATCGGTCAAGCCTCATAACGCGCAATGGAAAGATCTTAGGTGGACAGAGGGAGTACTATTTAAGTAAATTCCCCCAACATTAATTAAAAATATTTTCCAACCAATAAAAATGAAGTATGGAGACTGAGTGTAATCCACTATGCGCTAGCATTAAAAATCCAAATTAAAATTCACACATTCAAAATCTTCAAACTAAAATTTTCAAGCTTTGAGTATCATCAAATCAACAGGCCTAAAAGCCCAGCTTCCTGGCCCAATTACACTTCGTTGGGCCAGTACTTTTTAACCCGAACTCCACCTTATGGACACTATTCCTGCAAAATCATATTCCAAGTTTGTCAAGGGACTGCACAATGGACATTTCACTCATCTCCAAATTTATTGATACTCTCTCTATCAATTTTGAACCTTTTCAGTTTAATTTTCAATGTCAATTTTTTAAAATTTTACCGCAAATTATAGAAAAAAAATATATGCAAATTTGATATCAATTTAATAATAATAATAATAAGTTCATTTTGAAACACAATTTTGAAATATATTACATTTTTATAATATACTCCGTATCTATTTATAAATGACAGTATTGGATTGATATCCAAAACATTACATTGAAGACCGTGAAAAAACAACTGAAAAGACTCGGGCGGGGAGTAATACAGAGTATCAATTTTAGACGTGACAATATCGGTTCAGTTTTTTCCGATTCCCAAATTCCGAAAGATTAAGGGCTCGTTCGATAGAACTGGACTCGGTTAGTTTGAAATTGATACACTTGTTGAATCATGGGAATATATATTTTAAATTTATTTACTGATATTTAAAAAAATAAAACCTCAAAAAAAGACAGGAGTGTCATTTTCATTTCATTAATTTGAATGAATAACTAGCAAATTCAAAAAAAAAAAAGAAGTGATAAAGATAGAAAGTGAATGGATATATATGTTTACCAGTTATGGTGTGGTTTCCATTTAGCTCTCATTAGCTTTTCATCCAATCTTTGTTTGGCTCCTCTGGCAACCTCACCCAACCTCTTATCATCCTCATCCTCATCATGTCCTTCTCTTAAGCCCCTTCCCTCCTAATCAAAGCATTCATCACCAAAATATCACAAGTTAATAATTCATATTTTGTACAACTTTTGACATAAGCCTTTTAGAAACATTTGAAACATTTTTTTTATATATTGTCTAAACATGTATCCGAACCCCCTCACCCATCAATAGGCAAGAGTGTTTTAGACACTTTCACATTTTCAAGAACAAGTGTGGATTAATGTGGATTTTCGAATTGTGCTTTGGCGACCAAAGATCAGCGTAATTTAGAGCCGCGGAAGGGAAGAAGGCTAGGATCGTGTCTCTCGTCCAAAATGCGTGTCACTTTGCGCGGTCTTGAGAAAACGGTGCTTATCCTTTTTCAAAAATTTTCCTTTAAGAAAATTCGAAAATTAAAAATTCAAATGAATTTTTAACATAGCACTTTGTCCAAAATGTCAGGGGCTCTGCCCTTGCACCCTGCAGGGGCTGTCGCCCCTTGAACCCTGTTCGGGGGCGCTGCCCCCGAACTTTGTTAAGACGAGACTTTTACCATAACAAACTCAACGAAGCGTTCAAGGGCGCTGCCTCCAAACCCTGTTAAGACGAGACTTTTATCATGACAAACTCAACGAAGCGTGCACTCCGCACCACCAAATTTTTTTGATGATTATTATGATATCATTGGTCAAATAGTTTTTCCAATTACACTAAAATATATAACACTACTTGGCTATAAATAATGAAAAAGAGTATATATAATTATAATATGAATTCAATATAATTAGACAGATACAGTTTTGACATATGAAATCTTTATAACATTTGATGAGTACTTAAATTATGTTTAATTTATAATCAAAGAATGTCAAAGTTTGACAAAAAAAAAATCAAAGAATGTCAAAAGAAAATCAAAACACGAAAGTTTTTCCTAGGACCACGGAGGGATCGGAGTAGAAAATTAAAAATGATCTTGAAATACATACATGATTAAGGTTAAAACATATGCGTTTTGATTTGTACCATGAGTGGGTTTGATGATGATGATGATGAGGTGTTGGTGGTAGTGTACAAACAGCAGAAAGACTTTCTTGTTGCTGCAATTGGGAAAGATGATTCCAACACCCTTTTGTTGTTGTTGTTATTATTGCTATGATGATGAAACCTTCTCCTTCTTGCACACTCAACCCCAGGAAGCATTCCAGACATCTTTCTTCTTCTTCTTCTTCTTCAAATCTCTGATCTCTTTAACAAAATTTGCAGAGATCTGGAGAAATGATGTTTTGTGGAGATTGAGGTAAAGCTAATAAGGCTAATTAATTGGGTATTTGTGATATAAAGATTCTAAAAGAACAATTTTATTTATATTTGTGAACTGTATGTATGTTTGAGAAGATGGAGAGGTGTGTTTGGTTGGTTGGAAGGAAGGAAGGTTCCAAGAAGGTTGGCATATTTCTTGTTTGGTTTTTTTTTTTTTTTTTTGTTTTTTTTTTTGCATCCACCTAACCCCACTCATTTGTTCGGACACAACAAAGACGATTGTATCTGTGTGATATGTCAAATTTAAAGTTATACTTTTCAAAATATTTTTTGATTTTGATTTTTTGTAGCTGATCAATATCGATTTTTGACATCTGATTAATTAAAAGTTACAGAATATATTAGAGTAAATTTCCAAAATAGTCCTTTGTAATAAGGTGTTTTCCCAAATTAGTCCTCAATAAGTTGTAATTACCTACGTGATCCTCTATAATTGAGATTTATTCCCAAAATAGTCCTTTGTAATAAGGTGTTTTCCCAAATCAGTCCTCAATAAGTTTTAATTACCTATGTAGTCCTCTAGAATTGAGATTTATTCCCAAGATGGTCCTTCGTAAATAATGTTACTCAAATGAGGATTAATTGAGAGTATTTTTTCTCTGCTAAATTTAGAATCAATTCTTAAAATAATCATTTATAATGAAGTGCTTTCCCAAAATGGTTTTTCTAATTAAAGATGTGTATTTGATTTAAAATTTAAAAGATTGTTTTAAGTTTTATAAATGTATTTGGTTTATCTCTATGTAATAAGGTGTTATACCAAATCAGTCCTCAAATTAGGATTAATTGGGAGATATTTTGGTATTTTGATCATCCAAATTTAAAGTATATTCTCGAAACAATCATTTCTGTACAATTAAATGTAAAATTTTAAAAATACATTGAAAAACCATTTAATTAGAAAAACCATTTTGGGAAAGCACTTTATTATAAATGATTATTTTAAGAATTAATTCTAAATTTAGCGGATAAAAAATACCCTCAATTAATCTTCATTTTGAGTAATACTCCGTATTATTTATGAAGGATCATTTTGGGAATAAATCTCAATTACAAAGGACCACGTATATAATTAAAACATATTGAGGACTGATTTGGGAAAATACTTTATTACAAAGGACTATTTCGGGAATAAATCTCAATTTTAGAGGACCACGTAGGTAATTAAAACTTTTTGAGGACTAATTTGGGAAAACTCCTTATTACAGAGGACTATTTTGGAAATTTACTCAATATATTAATTAGGTATAAACATATTTTGAATACATTTTACAAGACAAGATAAATCTAATTTACTATTCTTGTGACAATTTTAATATAAATTTTGTTTAATCAATGGTCAAAGTTTATAAATTTTGGCCGTAAGATTTATCATTTTTGTTTGTTTTTTTTGGAGAATAATTGCCATCCAACATATTTTTTTTTCTCTTTTAAACAAGTTTTAATCGCTCATTTTTCATCATTCAACGCTGTTCTTAGTCTCGTGAAGTCAAAGTGAGAAAATTAATTTAGTATGAATTGAAGACTCTATAATTGTATTTGCAAGTTTGAAAAAATTATATTTCCGACGGTCGTCAATCCTTTAAAAAGGCTATACTAATTAAAACGATAGCGACCCAACATTTTTGCACACACATTTATAAATAGTTTAAAATTTCGACAAAACTGCAAACATCAATTAATAGATCGTCATTATGCCATAAAATATATATCCCAAATTGATTACAATGTAATTAATTAATTAATTATTCCCGAGTGCACCCAATGATCTTGGGAGCTTAGGAGCCGGTGCGGGTGCCAGCAGGTTGCCTTCATCCTTGTTTGGCTGCAACAATTGTATTCAAAACATGCAAAGTTAGGACAAATAGTTTGCATAATTTGAATTTTCTAGTCAAACTGCATAAATTTTGACCATAAAAATATTTTGGTATGTACTTTTTGAGCATAAAATTTTCATATATTCTATTTATATTTAGTTATAGATATTTATCATCAAATGGTGGAATTAAAAGAATTAATTTTGAATTTTAAAAAATTACAACTATATTTGTCTATCTAAAACCATTTATTTTGTCTAAATTTATTAATTACCGGGCATTCGTTTAACTAAAAAAGATTGTGTAGATTCAATTCTTTCTCTCCGACATTTTGCAGTGTATCTTACCTATAATTATCGTATATTTACAGATCACAGATCCTGATTCAGTGAATAAGATTAAAAGACTACAAATGAAATTAAAATACCTTTGCTACTAAGGATGTTTGGATGTGTGCTTTAACCCGCTTCGCACCATCACCGCCAAAGAAATCAGAATCCTTCTGAACTGCATGAATACCGGGTATGCGGGCGGGCCCACCAAACATGTCGGGATCGGCGTTCACGCCGACAATATGATTAGAAGGAGAGAGGGCAACCACGAGCATCATCAAAAACACCACAACCAGCTTTTGGCTGCCAGTCATTGTTATGATGTTTTTTTCTTTCTTTCTTTCTTTTTGGTCTTTTTTTATGTATATCTTTTTTATTTATTCAGTTTTTGTTTTTTTTTTCCGTTTGTAGTGTTTTTGATGGCCGGCTAATGGATTATTATGCTACCCTTTGATTTATTTGATTTTGTTTCAAGGTAATCCGATGTTTGAGGATTAACATTTGCTTTTTAGTTTTTTAAGGTTGAGAATTTTACGTTAGACTAATAACAAACACATGGACATCCAAAACTCATGGAAGAAAACAATTTTTTTTTGTTTAAAAAAAAGATTCATTCCAAATATTCCAGGTTCTTTTGACATTGGTCTTCAGTGTCATAATAGGACATTGCGCCATTTAGAAGCCAGACATTATTATGTTGGGCTCACGTTCGAGGGATGCATGACGTCGTTCTGCTATTTGGAGGGGGGGGGAGACGAGGGGTAAGGACGTAGGACTCGGTTTGAAAGCAACGGAGCACGGGAAGTCTCATAAATGGCCTTGGTGTCATACTATGACACCTCCACGACCCGTGTCAAAAAGAATGCCACCGATGTTTTATACTAAAACAGTAAAAACCCACTATGGGAACCCCATATTTGACACCATCGTGTCTCATAGACACACACAAGATAACTGTTTCTGTTTCTGTCACTGTGTGTCTTTGTGAGACACTATGCTCTTCCATGAAATCAGTTCAGGAGGGATCAAGTCCTCATCACAAGAAACAACCGCTTGCGCCGTCAGCTTGCCTACCCAACCATGGTACAACAAACCCCTTGATCCGAGCCCGGTAAGCAACCAAAACTTTTTGCTCCTTTGGTTCCCGACCACAAACTCGTCAACACAACCCAAGAGCGGAAGCGACCCTTGAGGCGTGAGTGGTGGCATTGCCCTTAGGCCTCCGCTCGCACCGGCTATGGTAGCCCGGTCGTTCCTTATGGCGGGATGCAACATGGATGCCTTTCTATACAGAAGCTCTTCTGCGGCTTTACCAGCTTCCTCTTGTGAAACCTGACTCGAATAGTTCCTTGAGTTCCAATCCCACGTGGCACCTACTCGGAGATCTCGCGGGCCGTGAATGGCGAGCCATGCATCTCCTAGTATGGAAGGGAAGTCATCTGTATAATCCTCTCTGAAATCAATGAATGTAGACATGACGTATGTCCACATTCATACAAATTTTGATGAATCCTAAAAGTCATAATGATCGGTTAAACGTGAATGGAAGGAGTATATATATTATGTATAATAACTACCTTGCATCGTCGTCAACCTTCAGGTGGACGATAATGCCCCTGCATGTCCGCAATGGGATCCTTCCGGAGAGCTCCGGGAGAAAAGCTGCTCTGGCACCGAGACATATGATCACGGCATCATACTCCCCTGAAAGAAATATGTTGCATGTGTTTCTTTTTTGTTTTCACTCCTAAATTTTCATTTGACTTTCTATGCTGGTCAGAACTTGCCTGCTAGTTCAGAGAGACAGTCAATAGATTTTTTGTGCAAATGCAACTCTTTCGGGGCAGCACTCAAATCCGAAGCGTCTTTTGCAGCATTTTGGCATGCCAAGTAGAGTGCCTAATAAAAGTTAATAGTACAAATTCATCACATCATGGTAAAGATTGTTTTTACTCTATTATTTTTACCTCAAACAAAGACACAAGAGGTGAAAATAAGAGGGAAATAAATTTTAAGTTCCCTTCTTATCTTCCTTTTGTGTCATGTGGGAAACTCACAAACACAGCATACGATGTTAGAATAACAATGCTTTGCCATTCCCATACCTCAAGATAATATTTGGAATTTACAGTGAGAGCTTCGGGCATGTGAAAGGCCAAGTCTAGAGGCACAAATAAATCCGGAACAATCTTATGTGCACTTTCTTTATTAATGGCCTCTATTCTACAGCTGTGAAGACAGTGTTCTGCATTCTACTACACAATCATAAATAAATAAATAAAATAAATAATAATGTAGTTGCTTTAGTAAGTTTTGAGAGCTCACATCAATCATAATGTCCATATTCTTCGAACTAAGTGCGGGCCTCAGAATTCCGCTGCAGCAAACATGTTCCATACTTAGAGGTTACAGCTCAGTATCATTCACTATGTAATATGAAGAGCTATTTGCATGCGAAAATGATGAATGAATATTTTCTCCTTAATGATCTGCTTGAGTTTTCATTTTATTTTTGAAGTTCAAGTTAAAATCTAAAATCATTGAATTCTTTAATGGGAAAATAAATTTCCATTCATTCTCTTCATGGTTTGTCGGAGAAGTTGAGTAAAAAGAAAGCGAAGAAAGAATGTGGTATGCAAGAAATTATTACCAACACTCTTAGGGCCACTCCTGGGAATCAAACACTCAAACACTATGAAACAAGACAAACTTGTGGAAATGGTTAAAGATTCAAGCCAAATGCTGCTACTCTATAATGATGAAAGAGCGGACGCGAAAAAAAAAATATTGCCCAAACCTTCTCCTAACCATGAAGTCCCTTCCACTTTGACCTTGATCTTGTTCTTCTACGCATAATGATTTGGACACTTTTGCATCTTCAGCTACCCTTAAAAGGTTTAGACTCTCCTTCCAACACTCTTCTCCTTTCCAGAGTAATTTAACTGCAAACAATGTTTTACTTTGAGAAAAGAATCAATATACCCCTTAAAATTGTACCAGAAATTTAACCACGTGGTTAACATAGAAAGTGTTAAACTGTAAAGTTTGCACCTTTGGGAGAATATGGATGGAGGAGTCCACCAGAAACTCCGGACGCACCTCCACCAGTGCCGATTTCATCATATATATGAATGAAAAGATGTGCCTCCTTGGAACTGTTCTGCAAAGATGAAATAGTGGAGCAATTAAAAGCGGGTAAATTGGAGAAAAAAGTTCTCAAGAAATACATTAAACTGTAAAATGAAAAAGAGCAAAAAAACTATATCATAAAATAACAACTGAACCAGCCAATGCTTGAGGTCATGTTTGGAGCCTAGAAAATTGTATGAAATAGTAGAAAATAAATTGTTAGGGAATATGGAGTATGTTTTTCTAATGTTTTCTTTTACATAGGATTATATGGTATACAATCTAGAATCTACATCGATTAAAAGTCGAAAACCTTTTAACAATTAACATAGATGTAGATTTTTTTAACCATTGTATAGTTATATACTAGTATACTACACCTATATTTAAATAAAATAATTTTGAAGGCATTGAACAAAGATCTAAAATTTAGTACACGAGTTGAGCCAAATCTTCTTTCAAATTTCCTGCATTNCTATTTTCTTTCAGGTAGTGTCTGGGAACTAATGTTTCATTTCAATGCATGGATTTCAAATTGAGCTTTGTTATGAGTGAGAGGAATTTGACTCAAATCTAAATTCAAAATTTTAAAGTTTCCCAAACATAGAATTTGAACCAAATTTGGATTTGAAATCCAAATCCAAGTTTCCAAACATACCATTATGGCATTTTACTAGTTCCAAATGGCCCCTAAATCTTGAGCATTTTCCACACTCCCCCCATCCTAGTCCTCCATTCGATTCTCAGAAGAAGATGATGAGGAAGAAGAAGAAAAGAAGGCAACTCTCCTCTCAATCATTACTAAAGCAACATACAGATTATCTGCACATTTATCAAACAATTTGATAGAAATGTGGAATAAAGGTGAACTTAGCAGGTCTTGAAATATAATGAAGGATAAATTATATACCTGCAACAAATGCCAAACCACAGATAACCCAGCATAGCCAGCACCAAGAACTGCATATCTGGACAGAAAAATCCAAACCAAAGAAAAAAAAGAAAACCATGAATTCAATATGGGTATGCTGACAATTGCACTGATTCAAATTTTGTTGTTAAACTACTAAAGAGGTGAAATTGAACCTGAGGGGGCGCTGGGAAAGAGCAGAGTAACAACGGGTAGAGAGCAGAAAAGAAGAAAAAGGCGCAATTTTTGGTGAAATTGAATTCTTGATCTTATAAGATGTGCCTGGAAGTGATTTCTTTGGTGATTTTGCATTGAGTTTCAGATAAAAGGTTGCTGGGTTTTGGGAGAGTATCGCCATGGCTATGCTCGGCGATGTTCGCTTCACGCGCACCCTACACCGGAGCTTTAAGCATTAGCTTAATAGCTTCCTCACAATTAATTTATAAAATTAAAATTTTATTTAAAATGCTAACACGTTCCCAAAACAAGGCCTCTATAAATTTCACTCTCTATCATTTTTTACTAGTATCACACCTGTGCGTTGCACGGGTTATAGTTACAGTACTAATTTAAGATTATTTTTAGGAATATATAAATTGGTATATAATGAAATATAGAGATTTCATTATTTTAAAATACAAAAGTAAAATGATTTACAAATTTCGAAAGACTTCTTTATAAACTACATCACTCGTATCTATAATTTGTGTGAGCATTCATTTCGTTGTATATTAGAATCTTCAAGCCATTGCGATTTATTACTCTTTAAATTGCAACATACACTTTTTCATGACTAAATAGCAGTTTCCGTAACAATAATTCAATATGTTTCAGATATTGTTCTTGATAATAATTGAATAACTTGACTTATCTAAGTAATAATTCAACATATTAATGTATTTATTTTGGAATTTGTATTTTTTAATTTTATTTTTGTATTTAAGTGGTACCATTAACTTACCGTATGATATTTATTTTCTATTTTATTTTAGATCACTTACCATTTTTACACGTATCAATGCTTGTAAATTATAGTATTAATAGTATTTATTTTAGAATACTTATACCATTGTTACATGTTTCCATGCTTATAGTATTAATAGTATTAATTTATAATTTTTTAATTTTTGCATTTAAATGGTACCATTTGCTTAATGTACCATATTTATTTTTTAATTTATTTTATAACACTTACCATTTTTACATGTTACCATGCTTGTAAATTGTAGCATTAATTGATAGTATTATTTTGTAGTTTTCTATTTTATTTTTTTATTTAAATGGTATCATTTACTTACCGTACCATATTTATTTTCTAATATATTTTAGAATACTTATGGTTTTAATAGTTATTTTATTTTCTAATTTATTTAGAACACTTACCTAATTTATTTTAGAACACTTACCATTTATTTTATTTTGTGTTTAAATCGTACCATTTGCTTATCGTGGTGACATACCATTCCGTATTTATTTTCTAATTTTCTAATTTGAACACTTACCTTTTTAAAGAAAATCATGTTTTTAAAGTATAGTATTAATATTAATTTTGCAGTTTTTTATTTTATTTTCTTGTTTAAATCGTACTAATTACTTACCAAACCACATTATTTTCTAATTTATTTTAGAACACTTATCATTTTTAGATGTACTCTCTCTGTCCCTAAATAGATTACAATTTTTTTCTCTCCTCTCGATAACTTTTGTTTGTTTACGCGATTTCATTAAGTATTTGATAAAATAAAATATTCTTATCACTTCTTGTTTTGTAGAACTTTTGACGTAGTTGTTTAATATGTAATTTTTATATCTTATTGACGTAGTTGTTTATATCTTATTTCCTCTTTAAAAGGTAAAAAATGTACCGTTAATTATTACTTCTACAATTTATTTCGTCTGTAAAAGGTAATAGTATACAGTAATTATATAAAAGGTAAAAATTGACATCATGCTTTGTTTAGTAATATATATTTAAGTTTATTATTGGAACTTTCATAGAAGGTAATAAAAATTTATTTCCTCTATAAAAGATAATGATGTACTTAGTAAGTGAAATTAGTCCTTTATTATAATAAAGGAGACTCGGATGCATGAGAATGCGACATTTGGCACGCCTATTTGGCAAAAAATGGAACACATCAGCAAGCCACCTAACCTATTTGGCAAAAAATGGAACACATGAGCAAGCCACCTAATAATAGAAAAAATAAAAGAAAACAAAAATAAAAGAAAATAGCGGAGAAGAGGAGCCTATTTCGCGAAAGTCACGATGAAGATCTGCCGAGCCTGGAGATTTTCAAAATCAAACCTTTCCTTCTATGGTCGCTGGAGAAACGGAAGAAATTGGATGAATTTCCGAGATAATTTCATTGGATTTTCGCATTCAACAAGCCTTTCCTTCTATGGTCGCTGGAGAACCCGGAAGAAATTGGATGAAGATTATATTCATAATGGTAAGTATTTAAATACTATTCATATATCTTAAACCGTAAGAAATGGTTTTAAATACCTGTCAAATTAAATAAAATGGTAAGCTTTCAAATTTAGAATACCCATCAAATTAAATAAAATGGTAAGGATTTAAATACTACCCATTTATATTAAACATGTACCATTTCTTATGTGCATTTAATACTTAAATTTTTTACATTATGATTATTTTTCATATCACTATAATTTCAGATGATTTATAATAAAAAATTACACGGAAATATCCATATTAAATTGTATAATAAATTTTGAATTATTACCAATTTAAAGGGTGCAGTGTTACTTACCAAATGTAAAAGATTTGTTATAGTATTTTATTGGAAAGATTAATGGAAAGATTAATATTTACAAATATTCCATCTCCAACGGTGCTCTTTGAATGGTAAGTACTGACTATTTTTTGTATATGCTCTTAAAAATTTAGAGATAGTAGTGTTCAATTAAATAAAATGGTAAGTATTTAAATACTATCCATTTATATCCAATGCACCATGTGTGATTAAAGATCCGTATATCGATACTTCCATATTTATGAATTTCATACTTAAATTAGTAAGTAACAAAGATTTATTAATGGAAGTTCGTGTATATATAGGTTGAAATCAATGAGTATACCTATAATAATAGAAATTCCAATACTATTTTTTATTCCTTACTTATTTGTCATTCTTCCATAACTATATATTATTGATGACCTTACTTATATATATGGTCATTAACAAAATTTACGGAAAATATTATTAAGAAACAATCCTAAAAGATATTGAATTTGTAAATTATGACCACGAGTATATTATTCTTCAACTTACTTATATTATGTACCTTGATAATACTAATATTATTTTTCATCTATTTACCTATATACAACAATCCTTAATTATGAATCTTGGATAATCAATAATATTATATGTAAATATATATGTTTTTGGGATGATTGGACTTCTTTCCTTCTTATGATGATTAGTCTCTACAAAATTTTCTCTTCTTTCGAATTTTCCGGTTCAAATCTCTAGATTTTCTACCCTTATTGTTGTAGGTTTCCTTCTTGCGATTTATATTAGGTTATATATAAATCAAATTTTAAGTAAGCCATTTTATCAATTTATTTTTTCATTGTAAGCCGCGTTCATACCTAAAACCTCTGATTAATTGACATGTCTTCAAAACCGATCCACCCTTTGTTGAATATCAATCCATCAAGTGAATGCTGGAGAGTTTTGGTTCGTGTGATTCGACTGTACAAGATGTCAGTGTATAGTGATGAGAAGATGACGAATTCGATTGAGATGATATTCATGGACGAACATGTAAGAATTGTACTCTTATTCGTATTTTGCATACAATATAAAATTTATGTTTAATAGGATTTCTTATAATTTTTTAGAAGCTGGAAGGTTATTTTGCTTTTACTTTCAAAACACAATTATACTAATCTGTATAAAAAACCAAAATTCTTCAGTCGCCCATATTGAATAAATAAATGAAGAATGATAAGTCTGTTGTTCTTAAAGTATAATGAGTCTGCTTTCCTTGAAGCTTCTATTTTCAGCACCATAAAAAATAATTTTTTTATTAAAGTACTGAAGAGTTAAGCCTGTCTTTATTTTCAGATTTATAGTCTGCAGTTTTTGAACATATTTTATAGTGTGGAGTTTAGTTTTTAGTCTCTTGAAGTTTCTCCATATTCAAAGTATTGAAAAAACAAAACACACTATAGTCTGTTCTGATTCTAAGTATTAAAAAACAAAACACACTATAGTCTGTTTAGTTTTTTTAGTGCCTATTCATGTTGAAGTTTCTCCAGTGCCTAAAACCATGAGACTAAATTTTTTTAATAGTGCCTAAGAAGAAATTTTTATAATTTATGTAATAATAACTCTGCCGTTCTTAAAGTGTAATAAATCTGCTGTACTTGAATCTTCTATTTTCAGCACCATAAAAACATATTTTTTTATTAAAGTATTGACGACTTGAGTCTGTCCTTATTTTTCAGACATTAATTTCAGATTTATAGCCTCCTGTTTTTTTAACATATTTTATGGTGTGGAGTTTAATTTTTATAGTCTCTTGAAGTTTCTCCAGTCCTTAAATATTGAAAAAACAAATCACACCATAGTCTGTCTACGTTTTATAACTCATACCTGAAAGAGCAATGCTACGTTCACAAACAGAATGATCACAAACTCCACAAACTTACTATTTATGATTTAAATTCTCAATTTAAAATTATTTTAAACCATTTAATTTTTTTTATCAAAGTTCACAAATAGTAAATTTGTGATTTTTGTGATGATTGTGTTTGTGAACCAAACATTTCCCTACCTGAAATGATAAGAAATATAAATATAAATATAAATAATCACCCAAATCAATATCAACACACAGAATAAGAATTCAAGAGTCATCGATGTGTAGATTGACGGTCTGCTCTGTGATTTTAAGGCCAATGAATCTCATATGGATTGTGTAATGGTACAAGATTAATTGTTGACGAGATGCGAAAGAATGTTATTGGTGCTATTGTGGTTTCGAGAAATCGAGTGGGAAAAAAAGTTTACATACCCTGGATGAATTTGGTACCGTGTGATCCAGGACTACCTCTAAAGTTCCAGAGAAGATAATTTCCAATAGTTTTATGTTTTGCTATGACTATTAACAAAAGTCAAGGTCAAACATTGTCATTTGTTGGCTTATTTTTAACCAAGTCAGTGTTCACTCATGATCAGCTTTATGTTGCTGTTTCGCAAGTGAAGACAAAGACATGATTAAAAATATTAGTCTTAGATGACAATGGAAATCCTTGCAGCCATACAAAAAATGTTGTATACCCTGAAATCTTTCAAAAAATTTGGTATTAAAGCAAACTTTGTTATGTGTAGATTCAATTCCTCAAATATTATTCTTTTAATTTGTCTTTCTTTTCTGTGTTATTATAAATCATGCATGAGGTATATTTTCTTTATTCCGGAAAAAAATATTGCATTGAATAAATTTAGAATCGACAAGATATTCGTCCGAACCCGTGCATTGCACGGGTAGGAATACTAGTAACAATAAAACATATCAGTTTGGTATCCACGGCTCATTATTATTTCCAAAATACTCCTAGTATATGGTACAATAAATGCACTTATGTTTCTCTAATGATTTTTATTCTTACCATTTTTATCCCGCGGTTTTTATTACTATTCCAATGAAATATCCATAATAATAATCAACTGTTGATCAAGATGTCAACGTTAATCAACGGTTCACAATGACACATTGTTTGGGCGGGAAAAGCTGGGCCAAAATTCCCCTGCTTTTAAGTATAGATAGATTTCACTTTCAAAGTTGAGTTTATATACATATCATTTGAATAATGAGAAAAAAGGGAAGACAGAAAATTGACGGTGAGAAAAGAAAAATTTTCAATTGTTTAGTTAGATCAGAAAATGAGTAAGAAGAGAAAAAAGCTATGGGTCTTACTTAAAAAGATTTCTCACCCACCATGGTAAGAAAAGAGGTACAAAGCTTTCTTCTCCTGTTAATTTCTTTTTTTCTACTTTTTTTCTTTTCTTACTATTTTCTTATTATTTTCTATCAATCTAAACATTAATTTTTTTTTCACATTATTTTCTCACCATTTTCTTTCATATCATTTTCTCTACTCATCCAAACAAAGACGTAAAGTCTAAATAGAATATGAGTTGTTTAATTTATTAAAGGAGTTGTTTCCTAGGCAACTCCATTAAATTTCTTCCAGAGCACGATTCTTGTGCCCCAACACCCTAACTTCAATCATCATCAATCTAGTGGACTTATGCTGATCTACTCGAGTCTCATCACCTGTTGTCTTTAAAGTTGCCTGTCGTTTGACTCTAGATAATCTCACCTTGGTTATACGCTACATCATGGACTATATGAAGCTAGCTCGTTGCGCATCGCATGTACACTTTCGATATCGTGTCATCACATGTTATAAGTTATGAGCTCGGTTATATCCATGCGCTGGATAGCTTGATGTGTGTCGCCCGTGTATTTTTCCAACATTTCTTATAATGAATCATCACCCGGGCTATAGGACTATATGTTGCACTTTGCCTCTTTGTGTGTGGAGAATCTTTCATGCCAATCCCTGGACCGTGGTGCCTTGGCTCTAAGCAGGAATGGCCCGTCACTCAGGCTATGTGTCATAACATGGGCCATGCTCACATGTTAGATTGCTCTGTGGCGTGTTGTCCACCATGCTCTTAGCTCAACTTTAAAAGATGTAGACTAGACAACCCGTCATAGCTTGGGTTGTGTTAATACATGGATGATCATGTTGCGAAACACCGTTTAATTTGTGTGTGCGTGTCATTAGCCCGGGTGAACCCTTCAAAGAAATGACTCGATCTATCCTGGGGGTTATAAAAAAAGGTGGAACACCCACCCCGGATGCGTCACACCCCGATCTGACAAGATTGTAAAGAGGGTAAATATTGGTATAATCTCAATCTTGTCATTAGAAAAATCGCCCTGTGTGTTTGGTGTACACAAGAAGCTATTAGAAATAATAGAACTCTATAATGCCACTGCTTGGAATCAACGCTGGGATCAACAAACTTGACATTCTCTCCTCAGATCAGTTGAGCTATACATCCGGGCCTCCTGGAGTTTATAGTTTATACCCATCACTCCCTATAGATGGGCCCACATCAAATACTCCTTCCATATCTTATTGTCTCATTCAGTCATTGGATCATCAAGAAAGTAGAAACTCAGCCCCCATTGACTTGATAATTACTATAGTCCATCCCTCCCACACCACTTCCACGTGCCCTCTCTCCCCCATTCCACCACCATCTTCCTATCTCTCTCCCTGTACGGAATACCCATGACTCATTCCACTCAACAATCTTAGTCACCATCATCCCCCGCCCTAATCTCGCCTGCCAAACTTGTAATTCTGTTGAGTCTCGTGGATACCCAGAACTCATATTGAAGGGAATATTGAAGAACCGCCGCCAAAGATTGGAGCTTTTTTGGTCTCCGCTTCTTTCCCAACTATCTTGATGTTTCCCGAACCGGGTCGGGTCGGGTTTGCAGGTACACAATGACCTTCGATTTATCCTTTTCTTGGGGTTGATGTTGCAGCAGCAGCAGCTAGGGTTTATAGCTGGAAATTTGGGTTTTTTTGCTGCTTTGTTTCTTTTTACTCAATGCTGGAAGAAATTTAGAAATTGAAGGAAAAACTTCAGTTTTTATTATAGAATCTTTATCTGGTTGCCCGAGGGAAAAAAATTCACATTTCTATGGCTTATCAGAAGAACATGAAACCTATTAATTTGGGACCTGCGAGTATGATCAGAACAGCCCAGCTGGAAGACTCGCTCGCTGTTCCAGTGGGAATTCTTGGAATTGCCAACACGGGGTTTACCCCCGAAGCCGGGTTCGTGGGCCCAGCTTTCACCAATGCCCTCCCGCTGCCACGGGTCGTGCCGGATGAAGGCGGCGGGGACGATCCGTCTGCCCGGGGCGCCAGGAAGGTGAAGCTCATGTGCAGTTTTGGCGGGAAAATACTGCCCAGGCCGAGCGACGGGGCGTTGAGGTACGTCGGGGGGCAGACCAGGATCATTGCCCTGAGGCGGGACGCGACGTTTCTTGAATTTGTCAGGAAGATGGCCCACGCGTGCGGGCAGGACGCCATGACGGTCAAGTACCAGCTGCCCGACGAGGGGCTCGACGCGCTCGTGTCGGTTTCTTGCCCCGACGATCTCGAGAACATGATGGACGAGTACGAGAAATTTGCCGACACCTCAGCAAAGTTGCGGGTGTTCTTGTTTCCACCATCAGAGGCCGATGGCATTGCCAGTGTTTTGCAGTGTGGGATGACAGACAAAGTTAGGGGCGGCGTCACAAGCTCTGGGACTGCCCCAAACTTGGCTATAACTGTAGCTGAACCAAATTCCATGGTTTATGCTTCTACAGCTCCACTGCCAAACCCCATTGAAAAACATGTCCCAGTTACTGCTGTACTGCTCAAACCGGAGCAAACAGGTTTTGGTTTGGCGCAACCGGGAGTGACACTCCCATTGCAGCATTCGTCATATGCACCATCTGATATGCCCCACACAGACTATTACGCGCAACAGTTCCCTCCACAGTTCTTTGGGGACAGCGGTACAGTGTTTGCCCAACAGCCCTTAACTACGTGCCCTCCGGTTCAGCAGTTTGTTTCTTGCGTTCCTATGGCAATGCCCGCGACCCCCCACTACAACAGCCCTAATCTTGGAACTGATCTTGCCCACTCTCAGCAACTTAGTTTTGAATCGTATTCTTCAGGAAACACGCCGAGCAGCCAGGGGTATCACCGTCAGCTCCCTGCTGGAATGTACAGCTGGAATCAGGTCCCACACCCCCAGCAGGCAGCAATTTCTGAAGGACATGTGGCTCGTCCTACAGCAATCGGCGGACAGGAGACAAGTTCAATTTTTGAGGGCTCTACTACTGTTGACCATACCCCTACTTATGACAGTCTCCTTTGGCTGGATGATAAGAGTAGGCACATCTGCAGGGGTGTCACGCCGGGAGAGGGTGCCTCTGAACATGCCATGGCCCATGTGGATCATGAACTTGGAAAGGTCCAAGCCAATGGAGGAGGGAGAGCCGGTGTCTATCTCAATGTTCCCAATCCACAACATTCAAATGTATCACTCCCTAGTGGTGGCGTGGAATCTCATTTCTCACAAATTTTACCTATGGTTCCTATTTCATGTCAAGTCGATCCTCCAAAGAACCTCTTTGTCCCGTTGCAGCACCATGTCAAAGTGGATGTTGGTTCTAACCAGGCATTTATAGAACCTAACAATTCAAATGACCATCTGAATCAAGTTGAGGACAGAATGGGAAATCTTAATCTACACACATTTGGGAAGCATGCCAATGATATTCTTACCGTGGATAGCATATTGGAAAACACAGCTCAACAAGTTGGTTGGGAGCAGGCATTTACAGATTCCAACCACATCACAAAGACCGAAACTGCATTTTTGGAGTCTTTGTGGGTCCCAGAGGAGGGCGTCATATCAAAACCCTCTTCAGAAGGAAATCCAGTCCCCATAATATCACCACGTTTTGAACTTCAAGAAGCACAGGAAAGCTCGACATCTTTGTTCAGCAACCAAGATCCTTGGGATATGATGCAGGGTGATACTCATTTCCCTCCCCCTATACCTAGCAAGATTCGGATGGAAAAGGAAACTGTGGGTGTCAAGGATCATCAGTCAAACATGGACTCATCAGGTTAACTGTTTATTGCATGTCTGATTTTCTTATAGTAGTTTGGTGCTTTCTTGTTTTGGTATTTTCTTTACCTTCTTTTAGCAGGTTCAGTTCTTCACATATGGGTCGAATTGCTAGTCTCCGTATGTGTGTTTTTTTTTAAACTTTTTTGTGCTTCTGTGTTTAAGCTGTGTTTGAGCTGGGAGTCTTTTGGAAACAATCTCGCGCTCTGGTTGACAATGCAATGACACTGCCCTTTTGGAGAACTAGTGTTGCTCTGTTCGTAAACTTGATAGTTCCTACCCCTTAGCCCCCTGGTAATCACCACACTCGGGGACCCCAGCCCCATTAATTTCATCCCATGCATTTAGTTGACATTGGAGTCAAATTTGTTGACCCAAAGTCAACTAAATTTGGGGGACGAAATTGATGTGTTTGGGGGTCCCCGGTTAAGAGGGGTAGAAACTCTCAATTTTGCAAATGGAGCACCGCAAGTACCCCAATTAAAGCCGGTGTTATCTGGAGCCACTCAAAGGGAGTGGCTCTAGAACCCCTCAATAAAATATTATCCAAAATATTAGAAGGCTCAGTTTTTCACATATTGGTTGAATTGCCAGTGCTTGTATGTGTGCATTTTACTGAGTTTTTTTTTACATTTTTGTGCTTATGTGTTTGAGCTCGGAGTCTTTTGGAAACTGTCTCTTTATGTTTGAGTAGGGGTAAAGTCTGCTTACACACACCCTCCCTAGACCCTACTTTTTTTACTGGGATTTGATTTGGTTTGTTTTTTAGAAGGCTCAACTGATGAAGTAATCAAACAAGAACTTCAGGCTGTTGCTGAGGACGTGGCGGCTTCTGTTCTCCAATCATCTATAAATTCTTACAGCGAGTTGTACACTAAAGTGCAAAGTGCAGATGGAGTACAGACATCTGACAGAAATAAACTTGAGGTCTCACTCTTTCCCTATAAACCTCTTTGTAAAGTTTGTAATATACTCCTTTCGTCCCAAAAAAACTACTCCACTTTGATTTTTCATTTGTTCCAAAAACACTTCCACTTTCAATTAAAATCTCCCTTTTACCCCTACTAATTATTAACTTACATATGACATCAAATATATTCTCTATTAGTATACCTAATCACATTCTATCCTACCCTATAAAAAAGTAAAGGCGGAATGGGAAAATAACACTAAAATTACACATTCCTTAAATGCCACCTTTTTCCAAAGTTGAAAAGTTTTATGGGACGGAGGGAGTATATTTTTAAAATCGTATTAACTTTGGATGGTTTACACGTTTTCTTGCTCAGAAAGAGAAACCTAAATTGCCAGAGAGGAGAGATTTCGGCTTTCCTGTGTCAGGTGACATTGGTCACTTACAGGTTTGAGTTATTTCATTTTGCATGATATGTGTGCCCATATATTAAACTTAGGGGAAATTGTGCTTGAGTTTTGTTTTTCCAAGTTGAGTACAACTTATATATGTTAAACATATGACGTACTAAAAGTGATTTTCACTTGTATGTCATGCAACTGAACTAGAACTCTTTGTGGGTAGATTATAAAAAACTGTGATCTTGAAGAATTCCGAGAGTTGGGTTCCGGAACGTTTGGCACTGTTTATCACGGAAAGTGGAGAGGAACGGACGTCGCAATCAAACGGATCAATGACAGATGTTTTGCTGGAAAACCATCAGAAGAAAAGCGCATGGTTGGTGTCATCTTCCTATGTACACACACACACACAATTTATATGATTTTCCTATCGTTCCTTTTGTTTGTGCTAATAATGACCCTATTAACATTAGAGGGACGATTTCTGGAATGAGGCTATTAAGCTTGCAGACTTGCACCATCCAAATGTTGTTGCCTTCTATGGTGTTGTGCTTGATGGGCCTGGTGGTTCCGTAGCCACTGTCACCGAGTATATGGTCAATGGGTCTCTGAGGAATGCTCTTCAGAAAAATGGAAGGTAACAATTATTTTAGGTGGCCAAATGGTTTTCTATTTTTTTTTGTGCTCGATAGTTCAAGGGCATTTTTGGGCATTAGGCCAATCTAACAACAAGGGAACACAAGCTTTATCACTACTTATAAAAGATGGACATACAGGAGTCTTGATAAGTGGAAGCGCGCTTTGATTGCAATGGACGTGGCATTTGGAATGGAGTACTTGCACAGGAAGAATATCGTACACTTTGACTTGAAAAGTGATAATCTATTGGTTAATCTCCGCGATCCGCACCGTCCTATTTGCAAGGTCAGTATTGAGTATATCTCTTTAAGAAAAAAAAATATTTTAAAAAAAATATCTTCCATCTTAAAAAGACACCTTTTCAAATAATATTACAAAGTATCTACCATAAAAGGTGGTTTCTTATAAAATAATTAGTTAAAACATGCCTTCAAAAAATAAAAATTAGTTAAAACATTTTTAAAAGGCGGTTTCTTATAAAACATTCACTCTTACCCATAAAGGTTACCACTGCAACAAATGAATGAACGTTTCAACCTCTTTTTATGGGTAAGAGTAAATGTTTCATCCTGGAGGGTGAGCTTCCTACCACTCAAGCCTTTCTTTTAAGAAACCACCTTTTAAACCAATTTTTTGATGGCATGTTCGAGCCCCGACAGTGGTTCTTTGTGCGTCATTGGGTTGAGAAACGTGTGAACAGTAACTACATTGTAATAGAGTCATAACACTAAAATAAAAACCTTGACATAAATGGTGGTTTCTTAAAAAATGTGAAACATAAAGGGTGGTTTCCCACAAAATTTTATTATAAATTATTATTGACTTAGGCGATAAAATTTGTCATTCTGTGAAGGTTGGTGATTTGGGACTCTCCAAGGTGAAATGCCAGACACTGATTTCCGGAGGGGTGCGTGGGACCCTTCCGTGGATGGCCCCAGAGCTTCTCAATGGCAGTAGTAATCTCGTCTCCGAGAAGGTGTCCCTCTCAAATCCCATACTACTATAACATATTTATTAAGTCATTCAATTTTTTGACAAAATCGCCGGACTTTTTGATGTTTGATCCAATGTGGTCTCAGGTTGACGTGTTTTCCTTTGGTATTGTAATGTGGGAACTTTTAACCGGAGAAGAGCCGTACGCGGACTTGCATTACGGTGCCATAATCGGTAATGTTGATATACGCCTTCTTTGGGAACAACTTTTTGGATAATATTTTATTGAGGGCTTCTAAAGCCACTCCCTTTGAATGGCTCCGGACACCGGCTCCATTTGGGTACTTACGGTGCTCCGTTTGCAAAATTGATAGTTCATACCCTTCTTAACCCCAACCCACCCCCTCCCCCCTCCCTCGTCCAAACCCATCAATTTTGTCCCCCATTTTTAGTTGACTTTGGAGTCAACAAATTTGACCATAAAGTCAACTAAATTTGTGGGATGAAATTAAAAATGGGGTTGCGACGGGTTAGGGTGTTTACCAGGAACTATCAATTTTACAAACAGAACACCGTAAGTTCTCCAAAAAGGTAGCGTCAACCAGGGGCGGGTGGCTCGGGAATTGTTTCGAATGTTTTAATGGTATATACTACCTCCGTCCCAATGTATTTGTCCAGTTTGACTTTTCCGAGCCAAACTGGACAAACTTTGAATTCCAATTATTCTCAATTTATATTGCATATTAGCATAATGAAATATAATTTTGAAAGCTCTCAATACGATAAATCGAATAAAGTCATTTTTATGTTAAAATACATTACGGTTTTTATTTAATTGAAGCTCAAAGTTTATCCAGTTTGACTCGAAAAAATCAAATTGGACAAATATACTGGGACGGAAGGAGTATTAACTTTAAAATCCTCAAAGCTTAACGTACGGAATCATGTGGGCAGGCGGTATCGTGAGCAACACATTGCGGCCGCCCGTGCCGGAATCATGTGGGCCCGAATGGAGAGCGCTCATGGAAGGATGCTGGTCACCCGAACCATCCGAGAGGCCGAGCTTCACCGAGGTTGCGGATCAATTGCGGGCCATAGCGTCAAAGCTCCGCCCCAAAGGGTAGAACGGACATTCATGCCCCTCTGCACATTCCCAAGCTCAGAGCTAAGAACCCTTGTACATAATCCTTTGTACATAGTTATGTGTAGCATGTCTTCTTTTTTTCTTCAATATTGTTAGTGCCAAGTCTAAATAGAACATTTATTTTAGTGAAATTGTATTTGGAAATCCTATGTTTACTTACATACTGTATACGCATAATCAGAAATAGGTTGTTTTTTCGTTAAAAAACAACAATAAACCCAGTAAAATATGACAAAGTGAAAATGAAACTCTCCAAACTTGTGACATTAATCTAAGAGCATGAATTTGTGCTTTGTCATTCCAATGCCAAATATTTGCTTTATCTTTTTCAATTATAAACTCCAAAATATGTCACATTTGCTACAATTTTTTGATACATTATTGCATCTGTTACCATAAGACGAGTGTGCAACACGCATTGTGTCTCGTGACCCCGTTTCACGAGGATGTTGTGTCTGTCACCATTCCATCCCGAAGGATTCGTCGAATAAGTTGTTCCGATATATCACAAATTCGTTTGGTAGTTTGAATGGCATTGGGAACCAATTCAACTCGAACATGTCTTCGGGCTAGGGACAGATACCAAGTTTTCTGCCATGGAGGAAACTCGTTAACTTAGGTTAAGTTTTATCTTAAAAATAGTTTCCACACAAAAATCATGGGCAAACGTGTGAGCTTGTTCTCTTCATTTGATCTGATTAGAATAAGATTTGATCTCGTCTAAATATAGTTATATTTAAAGTTGATTCTATTCTGATCTCATATTAACTGATTCTAATAAGAATAAGTTGAAGGGAACAAGCTCTAACTAACAAAAGAACTAACAAAAGAAACCGAATTTATGACAATTACTCACCGGATTCGCTGGGCTGGCGTTGATCATCATGAACTATCCCCACCTCTTATTCCACTCGAAGAAGCCTAAAAAAACACTCCCTCTATTCAGTACATTCAACCATTTCAGGCTCACCAAACAGAACCCAATAGTCCATGCAAAAGCTCAAAATGGGAGCTTTACAGAAACGCTGCGAGCTTCCCTCGAAGTTCTTGGGAAAGAACCTTAAAAAATCCTACAACAAGCGCAATAAAATCCCACGAAAGTAAGGTCTAGGGAGGGTATGTGTACGTAGGACCTTACCCCTACAGCCCTACGTGAGAGTAGAGAAGAACCTTCAAGAACCCAATCACCAATAATCCATACAAGAACACGCGCCATCCTTAAAGTGATGGAAACGGTTCGTGTCCCTAACGAAAATCTCTCTCCCTTCAAACCTTGATGCAAACTTCATGAAGGAATGGCAGTCGCCGCAAATCCGGAGGTTCTTTATAACTCTTAGAGGGTACCCTTTGCCTGTGTTCAGTATTCCAAGAACCACTGCCAGCTTCTCACTGTGCCCACAAAGAATCTGCTCCTTCTCTTGCTCTTCCACATCCTGCAGCACGAAATCGGTGTCTGGTAAAAACCCAGATTTCTTCATTTCGAAGCCCAACTCGGCTAACTTCTCCATTATCTGTGTCATCTGTGGATGTGACTTGTCTCCAGCTAAAAGCATGTGTACTTTGTTCTTCACTTCAATCCAACTGCAACCCGGATTCTTCCTTAACCCCAAATCTTCCATCTTTTTCCTGATTCTGTCCGCTTCGTTCCATTTTTTGTTAGACGCGTAGATATTGGATAAGAGAATGTAGTTTCCGGGATTTGTTGGTTCAAGTTTGAACAGTTCGTTCGCAGCCACCTCGCCCAAATGCATATTACGATGAGTTTTGCAAGAACTCAATAACGAGCCCCAAACACACGCGTCGGGTTCGAAGGGCATTTTGGTAATAAGAGAGTGGGCCTCTTTGAGCCTTCCCGCCCGACCGAGGAGGCTCACCATACAAGCATAGTGCTCTAGTCTGGGTTTGATCCCGTGATCCTTAGCCATGATTTCAAAGTAATGTTCCCCTTCTTTGCTAAGCCCCGTTTGGCTACACGCGGATAAAACACTGGTGAAACTGATCGCGTCGGGTTTCTCTCCCCCACTCTGCATCATCAAATGAAGAGTGTTGATGGCTTCTGCGGCCTTCCCATGCATCGCGTACCCACCAATCAAAGCATTCCAAGAAACCAGATTCTTTGTAGCCATCTTGTCAAAAGTGAGCTTGGACAAATCTACCCTCCCACAATTAGCGTACATATCGACTAACGCGCTAGCAACAAAGACATTATCAAGAAAACCCCTTCTAATGGAGAAGCAATGTGCTGCTTTCCCGTGCATCAACGCTGCTATATTGCCAAAAGCAGGAAGCACACAAGGGATTGTGACGCAGTTTGGTTCGACCCCAACTGTCTGCATCTCCCTGAAGAGTTCCAGTGCTTCCATGTCTCTCCCATGTTGTGAGCAAGAAGCAATCATGGAAGTCCAGGTAACCACGTTCGCATCCATCCCTTCATCCCTGCACTGTTTAAAAACCTTAACGGCTTCATCAACAAGACCGTTCCTAGAAAGCCCAGAAATCATAGCATTGCAAGCACCCAAATCCTTTTGAGCCATGTCTTCAAACACCAAAGACATCTCTGTTGTACAGCCACACTTCCCATACATGTCTATGAGAGAACTCACTATACATATATCAAGCTTACATCCCAGCTTGATCACAAAACCATGAACTTGAATGCCGACATTTAAATTACCCAAATCTCCTATAGCTGGAAGAACACTAGAAATGCTTGTTCCATCAGGGGTGCAACCTCTCAGATGCATCTCCCGGAACAGTGAAACTGCTTCCAAGAAACACCCGCTCTGGTTAAAACCACCAATCATACCGTTCCACGAGACCAAATTAGGCTGAATCCCCAAGCTTTCTGCCTTGCGGAACAATCCAATAGCATTGGCGGTGTCCCCTTCTTTTGCATAACCAGCTGCCAAGGCACTCCAGCTGACAACATCTGGTTCATGCATTTCATCAAACACCTTGTGTGCGTCTTCCAAGTTACTGCACTTCACATACATGTGAACTAGGGACGACTGGACAAAACAATCCAAAGCAAACCCGGCCTTCAAAACATAGCCGTGGAGCTGCCGGCCGATGACGAGGGCGGATAATCCGGCGCACGCCCTAATCGCGCTGGGGAGAACATAAACGTCGGGAAGCAGACCCCGAGCTAACAATCCCGAAAAAAATCTGAGGGTCTGATCGAAAAGAGAAACCTTAGAGGAAGCGTAGATGAGGGGAGCGAAAGAGAAGACGTCGGGCTGAGGGAGAGAGCGGAGGAGGCGATCGGCGTCGGCGAAGCGGTGGTGGTGGGCGTAGAGGGAGAGCAACTTGTTGGCGAGATGGGTGTCGCCGGAAAACCCGGTCTTGACGATGTAGGCATGGGATTGCTGAGCTTGGGCGAGCGTGGCGGCTCTGGTAGAAACCAGTCTCAGAATGTGGTTCAACTGAGAAGTCTCGAAGAAATGAGAGTGGTGAATTGCTTTCATTGTGTTTCATTCTCTCTGGGTTGCTCCCCGCAGATTCTTGGGACCTCCATTGATGTATGTGAATTGATCTTCTTGTGTTTTGCAGAAATAGCAGAGAGTTCTTGAATTTGCAAAAAAAAAAAAAACGAAATGTCAGAAGTGGGATTTGAACCCACGCTCTCTCACGAGAACCAGAACTTGAGTCTGGCGCCTTAGACCACTCGGCCATCCTGACTTGTGTTGTTATGTTCGTGTAAATGTTTTATATAACCTTTCGCATAAATATTCGGAGTATGAAAGTAAGTAACCGGGATGAATAATATTTCAAGAACCAAGACCATTCTTCATTTCCTCAAGGCCTCAAATCTTCCATTCCAAAATTGATTTTTCAAATAAGTGCATCATGGAAGATTTGTCAAATCAAAATAGTAAGAGCTTATGTGGATAATGAAAAGATAGAAAATTGAAAGAAACAAGAAAAAAAGAGAGAGATTTAAAAAAAATATTATTGTTTTTTTTGATAAGTAAAATATGAAAAGAAAATTCATTAAAGTAAAAAATATATATTTTTACCCTTGTGTATTAGACTAGGAAAAAAGTAGATGATAAAGTTGTAATTTCATATATGTTCTCTTCACATTGTCATTTTCTCAACTAGAGAGAAGAGAGTATTTTTTACTTTTCTCCCCTTCTCTTTTTTATAGCAATCAAACGATAGAATTTGTATAGGAAGTTGTATATATCACTTATTCTTAATTTTTTTAAGTGCATACTTAGTTTTGAAAGGAATATCTCATTGTAAATATGATATACATGATAAAAGTCGTGTTCTCGCCTAGAAAGGAGATAAACTTTTCCACTTCTCTCCCTCCATCCTTTTCTCTGCCCTCCCTCATTTTATTGCAACCAAATGGTAAAGTTTGTATTTGGAGTAGTAATTCATAATCTTATTGGTCTTTCTTTTCAAAATTTATCCATTCAAACACACCTTTAATTTTGAAATGAAACTTAAAAATTGACGATTTTATATTAATACTTTCAAAATCAAGAATTGACTCAATTGCTTCTAGGAATGACCCATTTACATACCATTGCATACTGCCAACTAAGCTATATACTTAGTTCGTAGTTTAGAATAAAGATATGAAAATAATAATTTTTGAGAGCAATGATGTCAATAATTGAATTTTATGGTATTAACGTAAATCACATGTTTTTCTATTTTTGAAAAACAAGATAATATGCTTTATTTGACTCAAGATATACGGATCTAGGGAGTTCTTTTGAAAACTGTATAAGAATCTAATAGATGAATAAAAAGAGATAAAAAAAATTTAAAATAAAATATATGGTATGCGGGAGTTTGATCGGATATGTTATCGGAGGGACTATCTGTCCACCATTTAGAATGTATAGAAATATGAAAAGCATTAAAAATAATTTAGGAACCTAAATAATAATTTTAAAAAATATAAGGATCTAGTAAGATTGTTTCCCATAAATATTAAAATTGATATAAATAAATTTTATCAATTTAGAAAGGATACGGAAATAAAATTTGTTTCTTCAATTTAGTTAAAGATTTAAAAAAAGGAAAAAATGATAGAATTTATCAGTTTAGAGACAATACAAAAATAAAATTTGTTTCTTCAATTTAAAATTGCAGCTAAAGATTAAAAAAGAAGTAAAAATGTCAGAAGTGGGATTTGAACCCACGCTCTCTCACGAGAACCAGAACTTGAGTCTGGCGCCTTAGACCACTCGGCCATCCTGACCTGTGCTTTTATATTTTGAATTGATTTTATATGTAAAAATCATTTGTTTTATTTTCTATGACGTCGACCCGAACCCGACCATTGAAATCCATTTTTAGAACCCGAGTTCATAAGTAGCCCATATTTAAAAAACCCTTTCATCCCCTCCGCAAACACTGCACAACGACAGTGCAATGTTGATCCAACGTTCCCTTCCGCTCCGAGCTCTACGCCACCGTCTCCGTCACTTCTCACAGTCCGCCGCCGCCGCTGTCTCCGTCCCTACAGAGCCGCCGGTCCCGGAACCCGTAAATCTCACAAACACAGACGGGTTGCCTAAACCCGACCCGAAGTTCGCGGAGACCATTCATGCAATCCCGCGAGCTATCTCCGGCAAGAACATATCCGCCAAGGAGAGGAAAGCGGGGCGAGTTCCGAGCATTCTATTCGAGCAAGAGGATGGACAGAACGGAGGGAACAAGCGGCTCATTTCCGTGCAGACGAATCAGATCAGGAAGCTCGTTACCAATATGGGCCGGGTTAATTTTCTGTCCAGATTGTTTGATCTTGAGCTCCGACCCGAATTCGAGTCCGGGGAAATCATTGAGAAAGTTCGAGTCTTGCCTAGGCAGGTATTACTCTCTAAGGGCTATTTCTCTTTTGATAATCTTGGATTTCAGGTGCCTTTAACATGTTCGATCAATTGCCTGTTTGGTTTTACTGTATAATGAGTTGCAATGTTACTATGTAAGTGAAGAGTGTTAGTTGCCTATTGTCTTGAACCAGTTTAGGCCAAGTCATTAACACTATGTCTTGGTTCAAGGAATTTAAAAGAAACAAAGGAAATGGAAAACAATTCTTCTTGTTCGGTTAGATACGAAATGAAAAGAAAGCAGAAGGAAAAAAACGAGAAGGCAAAATGATTTAAGAAGAGGGAAAACAAGTTTCCTCCCATTTTTGTGAGAAAAACGAGAGAATAATTTTCTTCATTTCCTTCCTAATACTTTGAACCAAATATAGTGTAATGGTCTGCTACTGAACCTAAGAAGTCTGGAACCTGAAGATGTAGCAATTAGTTTATGAAGCTCAATGCAAACGAGCAAAAGACTCTAGGGTTAGACACAATGCACACAACTTTATAGAACGTGAATTTGTGTGTTGATGCTGATGTTAAAAAGTATCGTTATGGCGATGCACAAATAAGTTTTGTGTGCGAAATGGGCCTTTGGTGTACACTTTGGTTTACTAAAGAAATTTTCCTAAAACTAAGAAAATTAAGAATGAATATATCCACACAAACATTACTAATTATGGTATGGGACAAAATAGTGAAACTTGCAAAAAAGTTTGAAAGGGACCAAAATATTGGGATGGAGTATATTTTTAAAAAAAATTCTTGAAAAAAATTTAATGTTTTTCAATGATAGTGGAGATGCAAAAAATATCTTTTCCACTATTGAGGCATAAAGAGTGCCCCATTTCGAACTGTTTCTGTTTGGTTTGTTGTTGTTGTTGTTGTATGAGATCTCAATGGTTTTATTCCGTAATCCGTATGTGGTTTCTATGCATCTGCTTCTCTTCTTTGTTAAAAAAAAGTACAGTTGGGATGGAAGATCTTTATATGCATCAGGGTAGCTGAGATATATTTGAATTTTGAAGGGCCGATTGAATCCCAGTTAAACAGTCTTGTAGATGGAATGAATTTTGCTTAGGGATAAGTCAAATAACTCCATATGTATATCTACACAAGTCTTGAAGATGATTTTTTTTTAAAGCTGAACTGATATTATTTTTTTGTTTTCTTTTTTTAATTTGATGTGTCAGATTCATCTACATGCAGGCACTGATGCTCCTCTCAATGTCACCTTCCTAAGAGCTCCATCAGGTGCTCTACTTAAGGTTGACATTCCCATTGTCTTTCGTGGTGACGATGCCTCCCCTGGGTTGAAAAAAGGTACGTGCCAATTTCATTGTTTTAGATATCGCTAGACTTGCGTTAAGTTCGGGCCCCACAAGCTTGTCAACTTTTTTTGCCCAACGAGCTACGTACTAATTCGGATTGACAAAAAGACCTGTTTTTTATCGCGACCCAAACTGAAAATATTGGATTTTGAATAACGATTTTGTTAATCGAACCCAAAATAACATGCTAAAAATGGAACAAACCCCGCCAAGCACGACATGACCAACCCAAACCCGTATTTTTTTTATGCAAAATACAATTGGTAGCATAAATTTTTGTATTTTAAAAATTATCGCTCATAACCTGTTACTAGGTCAGCATTTCCCACCTCGAATCAGAACTTATCCAAACGTGAAGTAACCAACCTGACCGGCCTATTTGTCAGCTCTAGAATTGATGTCTGTTTGATAAAAATGGCAGGTTCTTACCTGAACATCATCAAGAGAACAGTGAAGTTCATCTGCCCGGCAGATGTAATTCCTCCCTACATAGACGTCGATCTGAGTGAGCTGGACGTCGGGCAGAAGATAGTAATGGGGGATCTCAAGGTTCATCCTGCTCTGCAACTTGTTCAACCTAAGGATCACCCTGTCTGCAAGATCATGGGTGGAAGGGTTTCTGACCAAAAGAAAACCAAATAAGTTCTGATTTTTTTGTTCAACTCTTTTTCCTCCCTTCTTTTTGGCTTCTGAAAATTTTGGATGATGTAATTTTCTACCGTCTTAAGCCTCCATTTGTTGTTTGCTTTGAGGAAAAGGGTTCTCCCATAAAATGGAGAGACTGATGGATATACTTTATCAAGAAATGTTCATTTGTTAATGAAGTCTCAATTAACTGCTGTGAAATAGTGCTATTATACTCTTGTTTTGTCCCAAAATAAGGTCTCACATTACTATTTAAAAGATCAAACCATATATTTTCTTTTCTTATGAAGACTGTTTCATAAGAATGATCAAATCATATGGTTTCACGGAGTATACTCTAATAAGATCCCGTAAAAATGATCCCATTTTATGCAACATACACGTTGCATATGTTATTCGTTTCTTTGATAGTGTACTCATCTTAATTTTTATACCCTATATCAAACATTTAATATATTAAGACATTATTTTATTCTAAATTTTTTTAATTGTTTAACTTATTAAAAATATGTGTTAGACCGGCCCGAAGCCCGTGAGTACTGGGCAGGGCAGGTTCGGGTTTCAATTGTTAGGCTCGTTATGCTGGCTGGACCAGACCTTAGACAATTTTCAACATCTCTACCGGCACTTCATCGGGTCTGCCTATATGTGGATCTCAGTGCATCAAGCACTTGTACCTTCCGAGGTCACGCTTGAGATCAAAGGGTACAACCTTTAAGCCGCAAACTTCTTAATCTTCATCTTCTCCTCTCTCTGGGCCGCTGTTCTGGAAATCAATCGGAAAATGGGCAGAGGAAATAAGAGGCAAGGAAGCAGCAGATCCAAAAGCAGAAGGACCCAAAACGCGTTTCCGGGTCGGGCCCTTTTCGTCGTCGGTGGAGCCTTATCTGAATGGCAGGCCACGGATTCTACGCCTAGAGGTTCTTCGAATCCCCAAATTTTGAATTTTTATTTTCATTCTCCAGCTTGATTTCCGATTACTTGCTCGCAATTGCTCGAGCGCCATAGAATTTGGTTATATTTGTATTTGATTGGGATTATTAGGGAAGAATTTGCGTGGTGGGCATGGAAGGGGAGGCAGCAATATCAGAAGTGGGGACAGAAGCGTAATAAAACTGAAGAATAATTCCGGTTCGGATTCAAAATCCAGAAATGAATCTATGAAGAGTAGGGGAAGTGCGATTGCTTATGCTTATCCATCTGATGATGGTCAGGTAAATGTTCTTTTTGCACGATTCTTGTAAAAAAGTTGAGTCTTGAGGTTAAATGAGTGCTTTTACAGTTAATATCCTCAACATTTTCTTAATGTGTTTGGATATGTTTTTGGAATGTGATTCTTTTTTTTTAATGTTTGTTCTTTGGTAAAAATCTAAAGGATCAATTCATTAATGAATAGATTTGGATGTGTAATAGGAAGGTTTGGCTGGTGAGAGCAGTGGAGAAGTTAAGGGTACAAAGCTGGAGAAGATGCATCCTTTGGTTTTGGTTGATTCCCAGGAATCAAAAATTGTTGCATTTGTAGATGAAGGACAAAGCAAGGAACCTCAAAATACAAAGCTGCTTTATGAGTATGGAACAAGTTTTACACTAGGTGATGGATCAGACGATGAACAGCAAGAAATGGAATGTGTGTATGAGTGCAGTACAAGTTTCTCAGTGGATGAAAGCATGCACAGAGGATTAGGGTTCTTTAATAAAGCAGAAGCAACAAGCGGTGTTGGATCATCTTCCAAACCTGACGAGAAGGACGATTTTGGTTATGGATCATCTTGCTCTGAGGAGGATATGGATGCTGAGTTCAGCTTTCTTGGTGATGATGGTGAGAACAGTGATGGATTGCCTGCTAAAAAATCATCACGTAAGAAAAATGAAGGGTTTTTGACCTTTGGGGGCTTGAGATTATATACACAAGATATATCAGAAGAAGAGGAAGATGATGACAACGACGATGATGAAGAAGATGAAGAAAGTTCAGATTCTTCTGAAAATTCATCTGACAGCAATGATTCATTGGATAGCGATTCAGAAATTGATGATGATGTTGCAGCAGATTATCTGGAAAGCACAGGTGGGATTGCCCATAGTGTGAATGTCGATCAACTTGTTGGGCTAATTCAGGAGGAGGATGATAAGCTTGATGAAGCATTAGAGAAGCTTGGTGGGATTGCTCTCCAAGAGACATCAATGAAGTATGGCATGAAGAAGCAACAGCCTAGGAGAAAAAGTCTGGGAAAACTGCAATTTACCCCTTCCAGGCATGCCTTGCCATCTGCTTTCGATGACCTTATGCTGGTAAAAGATCCAAGGACTGCATCAGGTAGAAAGAAGCATGCTGCTAAATTTCCTCAGTCATGGCCTTTTGAGTCTCAGAAAAGCAAACATTCCAGGAGATTTCCAGGTTGTGGTTTCTATATAGATGCATCAACATGATTTATGAATTGTCAAATTTGGGATTTGGGAGTAGTATGAAAATATGAAATACCTTCTCATATCCTAATTCTTGAGAACACATTGAATTTTCCCTCACATTTTCCAAGTTGAAAAAAGCATAGATAACCTATTATCATTAGCATTTCCCTTTTCCCTCTCATTTTTTCTTGTTAAAAACATATCCTATATGTTTTGTGATTTGTGTTTTCCATTTTAATGAGTTCTATATGATGCATATTGCCACCATGAATGTCATTAGATATATTAACCATATGCTTTCAACTCCACTGTATTAGTATATATGTACTCCTAGCTTATGATCTCAGGTGAGAAGAAGAAACACCGAAAGGAAATGATAGCCATGAAGCGCCGAGAAAGAATGATTCGTCGCGGTGTTGACCTCCAGAAAATTAATGCGGTAATTAGTTAATGGATTTTTTCTTTGAGGGTGCGTTTGGGAGTTTGGAGAGAAATGGAGGGGATGGGATATTTTTTTTTGTAAAGTATTATGTTTCGAAAAAAAAAGATTCACAAGAATTTTAACTGACATGCTTTCTTGGTGTACTAACATTCTTCTTATTCTCTATTGTAGAGATTGCAACAGATGGTTCTGGATGAGGCTGATATTATGTCGTTTGAACCCATGCACACAAAAGATTGTTCTCAGGTATGATGCCTTTTACATCATTTTCGGGGCAAGTAATAATATTTAAAACAACAACAACTACTACTATTAATAATAATCACAATAATAATAAAATACTTGTATTAAGTAGTATACCTTTTAGATACAGCTATAGTTAAGCAAACAGTTCTGTAATAGGTCTAGGTTAGACTTTCAACCTAAACTAGTTTAATACTCTATCTATTCTGCTAAAATCTTTCTCTTTCTTTTTTTGTCCGTCCCAAAAGAGCTTCATTTCCCTTTTTAGGAAAAGAATATGTGGCTAAGATAATTTCTCTTAACAAATTCTAGCACACTTTTTTGACTTTTCACATACTTTTTTGAACCAGTGTACGTCAAAGACATACGATTTTCGTGGGAGAGTAGTAGTAAATTAAATTACTGTATGGTAATAAATCTTGAATCTTATACAGGTATGTAGAGTTGCATCGGTCTACCACTTATGGAGTAGTTCCCAAGGGTCTGGCAAGAAGAGGTACCAAGTTTAGTTAATATTCTAAATTACAGCGTTTGTACTCCAATTTTTGTCATTGGGACATGATATAATATTCAAGGTTTTATATTTCAGTATTTATGTAACTATTTATGGTACTTCAAATTTATGGAAAAATTGGTGGTTGTGAATATCAGATTTTTTACAAGAAAAAATTACACTCTTTGTCCCACAATTTGTTTCTTTTTTTCCATTTTAGTCTTCCCAGAGTTTTGCTCCGTACCATATTTGGCATGATTTATGTGGCTCAATCAATTCCTGCTACCAATTCATTATCAACCACAGTATCAGACGATTATACTCTTCTTAAATTGGCATGGCACTGCCCATGTCCCAAAACTAGTGGAATGGATATAGTGCATTTTGTGTATATTTCATCAATTTTTTATATTCCACGATATTTCTTGTTTTTATTTCATTTTTTAACATTTCTCTACAACGTTCCAATTTTTCTCCAAGATTTTGTTGCCTCCATAGCGATATCGTAGCCATCTAAATATGGAAATTTATAAATATCAGGATTTTCAATTTTTTTTAATAGTATCTACACTTCAATTCTTTGTCTTTCACTTGTAGATTTGTTACGGTAGCAAGAACACCTCATACATGTATGCCATCTCCGCATGGTAGAGCTCGCTTAGAACAGGTATTTTAGATCTATTGTTACTATTATTATTGTTGTTGTTGTTGTTGTTGTTGTTATTATTATTATTATTATTAATATTATTATTATTATTATTATTATTATTATTATTATTATTATTATTATTATTATTATTACTACTACTATTTATTCGGGTAGATTCCATTGATACTTATCCCGGTTGACACTATGGTGCCACTGGGTTTCAGGCACCTATGGTGCTCCGTTTGTAAAATTGATGATTTCTATCATTCCTCCCACGATAAACTCCTTACCCCGACCCACCCCCACCCCCTAACATTTTCAATTTCATCCTTAGATTTTTGTTGACTTTGGGGTAAAAAAAATTGACTCCAAAGTCATCAAAATTTTGGAGATGAAATTAAAGGGGTTAGGGGGTGGGTCCGGGCGGGTCGGGCCTGGGTAGGGGGGGTTAACGAGGGGTTAGAAGTGGTAGAAACAATCAATTTTACAAATGGAGCACCATAGATGCTCCAATAGGAGCCGGTGTCATCAGGTGACACTCAAAATGAGTGTCAATGGAACCCTCCGTTATTTATTATTGTGGTTGTTGCCATTGTTCTCTACATTGACCTTGTTAAACTTGCCGTTTGGTGGCTCTTCAACTTTTTCAGTTAATAGGAGCTAATGAAGAGGATGATGATGACTTTGTAGTCAATGACAATCTATCACATGGAAAGGGCCCCAAAGCCGTAAACAAATCTTCAAGAGGCCAAAAGTGTCTTTATTCAACACCTAGGGACTCCAAGTTCTCTCAGACAAGACCACTAAAGGACCTTTCGAATTCTGGGGGCAATAAAAAAGATTCTTCAAGCAGAAAGAAGCGTGACAGTAAACCCAGCCCTTCCTACTCTTCCCAACCCGTGTCGTTCATATCAAGCGGCATAATGGGTTCAGAGACAGCTGAGCAGAAGGCTGCTGATGAACCAAAGGAGTCAAGTGTGTCCTGCTCAGTGCAGAACTACGGCGCATTCGAGTTGCACACAACCGGTTTCGGTTCCAAAATGATGGTTAAGATGGGCTTCACGGGTGGTGGATTGGGCAAGGACGGGCAGGGCATTGCAGAGCCCATCCAAGTCTCCCAGCGTCCTAAGACACTCGGTTTGGGAGCTCCTGTTGCTGAACCGAGCACTGTTCAGGTAATCAAATTCTCATTTACCCTTTGTTTGGATGGGGAGAGAAAATGAGATGAAAGAAAATGATAGGAAAGATAATGGAGGGAAAATGAGGTAAAAAAGTTAGTGTTTGGATCCATAGAAAATGATAAGAGAAGGGGAAAAAAGGTCGAAGAAAATGAAATTCGGGTTTTACGGATTTCTCACCAAAATTGGCAAGAAAACGTTTTAGGCGGGACCCATAGCTTTTTTTTCTCTCTTCCTCCTCATTTTCTCGCCCAACCAAACGGCAGAAAATGCTTGTTTTCTCACCTTCAATTTTCTTTCCTCTTCTTTTCTTGTCATCCAAACGCACTGTTATGGTGCTTTTGGGCCTCTATTAGTACTAGGGAAATGGCAAAAAACGACAAAGGAAGTTGTTTTCTTATGTTTCGTTTTACCTTAGAAATACGGTAAATTCTTATATGGACCTTATAAGAAACATGAACCTTCTCATATAAGCAAAAAATTATTACTCCACGTAAGAATATCGGTATGGGGGGTAAAATCCATACATTGAAGGTTAAACTTGAACCTTACCAAACATAAACTCAATCTATATTTCTTCTCTTCTAATTTTCCTCTTTATTTTAATTCTTTAGAACGTTTCAAATTCCAAAGGGACCCACACTGAGTCCCTTGGCCGCGGCGAGGGCCTCCCGAGAAGAAGTGCGAGCTCGGGTAAGAAAGGATGTTCTAGAATCATCCATAAGCCCCGGGACGGATCTCAAGGGTTTGCAACGTTTGAGAATCACACAAAAGGTTTTGGATCCAAGATGATGGCGAGGATGGGGTTCGTCGAAGGCATGGGACTTGGGAAAGATTCGCAAGGTATCACCACTCCTATACACGCCGTGAGACGGCCTAAATCTCAGGGATTGGGTTCCAAAAAATGATGGTAGCTTTGACTGCAAAAGGGGGTAATACTCGGGTTCGATTTCTGAAAACAGAATGTCTTCACCCCCTCCCTCTATGGTGTGATAATGTCTTCCTAATTTTAGGGCTGTGTTGATTTATTCCAAGCTAATTAGTTAGTCACTGTTATATCCTATGTCCCACCATTTCTTTTGAGTAAAATACTGTTTTTTATTATTTATTGAGATCTCTTGAACTGTTCTTATACCTGACAAAGATTAATGTTCAGCAATGTTAATTACAAGTATATATTATTCACATGGTCAAAATATATGGAGTGTTTCTACTGATTTTAATCTTCCTTTTCGAGATTCATAGAGTAAAATTATATTCTCTTTCGTAGGATATTTTCTTTGATTGTTTGATAAAATAATATTTTAATCATATCTCTTGTTTATATGAGTAGAGTTATTTTTACTATATACTACTCGTAATATTTGAATAAGGGCAATGTTCTTTTGACCCTGACCTATAAAAATGAGTGACTTGATATTATCTTCTCTTTCATAATTATGACTCATCTACCATACATGTCACATCCTACCTTATTAGAAATTGAAGGTAACATTAAAAAAAATAATACTCCGTATCAAATACACATTTTTAGGGTGTATTTTTTTCGTCTTTGAATTATTATTATTTTTGGGGATGAAGTATAAGGTTTAGAATCTCATTACAAAAGTTTAAAACCTACACCTCAAATTCAAACAATGAAGCCTAGAAGAATGTCGTTGTAATGCTTATGTAATATAATTTCTTCGGTATCACTTACGGAGTAATATTTACTCTGTATTATTATTAGCACATTTCTATTATCCTTTGGTTTTTAATTTCTTTGTAAACCCATGATAGAAGTTTTCTGGAGTTGCTCCTTGACCGGGAGAGGCCGCACTAACTACAAGCCAATCACATCTTGAATATCATACTTCTAGAAAACACATTATTAAAGTTTAAACTATATTTATTTTTTAATGTTATTATCTCGATTACAAAGTAGTATCTGCCTACACCCTTTTATTACCTTTTTATTTATAAGTAAACTTTAGTACTATCAAAAAAACAATTATGGAATACTATGATAAAATAATAATAGAAAATATAAACTCGTATAAAGTGTTCTAAATTTATTTTTTTCTTATAAAATACTCTGTAATATATAGGGTTAAACTTAACAAGTTTGGAATTCAAAAAGAATTTTATATTTTAATTAAAACAACAAACGAAATATGATTAATTTATAAATTGCAGAGTAATATTAACACACACCAAATTATATATTTCAAAGCGTTTGTTTTTTTGTGTACACTAAGGTGGCAAGAACGATTCAAAGATTATGCTATTTAACACGAAGACCATGTTTATCTTTATTTTAGTATAAATTATGTTCATTTTTTGAATTGTGTTATTGTAGTTTCCACCCATAAAATATATATCTTCTCACTTATTTTGTATGGATTTATAGTCACATTTCTTTTCCTCATGAGTGAAATAAGACTAAAGATTTAAATTTTATATAATGATCATGAACCTAACGGTAATAATAGAATGTCTTTTTTTAGTATAGATTATGTTTAATTATGGAGTAATTTAGATTTTAGGAGAGATTAAAAAAAATACAAAAACAAAAGCAAAAAACAAAAGGGAGTCCTGTATTCTCTCCGGTCCGCTGTTCGTTAGGCAGTGTTGGCGAGTTCGTTACTTCGTTCCATTCAGTTCGACGTCAATTTGCGAGCGACGATGCACGATCTTCCCTCCGAAATTTCTCTTCAATGGCTTCCGGATCGAAATGCAACAAGGTTTGGAACGCCGGAGGATCGTCGGAGAACGGCGCCGATTCCAGAGGCGTCGGCGGAGGAAACGCCCCCTTCGAGCACTCCGGCTGGGTGTATCATCTCGGGGTGAATTCAATCGGCCACGAGTATTTCCGCCACCGGTTCCTCGTCGTCCGCGGCATGTTCGTCCAAATGTATAAGCGCGATCCCCGTGAAAATCCGCGCGCTGTAAGCTTAATGATAAGAAATTGTCATCGTTTGCTTTATATTGAGCTATTTTGGTTGCATTTAGTTGAATTGATTTTAGGTTTAGAAATTGGGGCTGAATATCTAGGGAATTAAATTGAATTGCATTTTTCAGCTGCGATATTCGTATCAGGCTAAAATTCTTTGTTTACTTCTACTTTGTCCAGAAGCCCGTTAGGAGGGGTGTTATCGGGAACTCATTTGTCGTGGAGGGATTAGGACGCAAAAGAGTTAATCATGGGGTAAGAATTCTGTATTTGCCTGTAATTCAAGTGCTAGATGCATTTACCTTGCTTTATCTCTTAACTATCTCCAGACTTCACTCGTAGGGATCCGTATTATTTGGTTTTCTGTTTCCATTTCCTCGCTGTTTGTGTTGTTCCACTTTATCTTGCCTTCCCATTTTCAGAACTAAGTTATCTTCTTTTTATGCATGTTTTAGGATGTTTATGTAGTGAGGTTTTACAACCGCTCGGATGAGACAAAAAAGGGTGAAGTAAGCGTTTTATGTCATTCTTGATAATGTTAGGATCTTACTTCAAGTGGTTTTCCATGCCGGTTTAGTTAAATATGTATATTGTCAATTCACTTTGCTTTTGCTTTTGTTTAAGGCTGTCTGATCCATTTAACATTTGAGTTACTTTTAATTGGTAAACAGATTGCTTGTGCTACTGCTGCAGAGGCTGAAAAATGGATGGAAGCCTTTGATCTTGCAAGGCAACAGGTAATATGAAACAGAATGGTGCATTTACACGGTCAAGGGGTTTGCTTTATGCGCTCTAGATGAGACCAAAATCTTGAACTGATTTCCATTTGTGAAACTATCAAGCCCTAGCAAAATAATTTCATTTTTCTTCTTTTAATCTCATTGCTGACCATTTAATTGTAGGTGGAGGCTTGGATTTCAAGTGGTGATGCTGCAGTCCATAAGCTGCATGCCGAAAACGAGTATGGTTACACACTACCCTCTTCTTACAGATGAAAGCCACATCTGGATGTGTTATATGCTGTTGTGTGTCCCTTTTTTCAAATTTTTAAAATTCTATTTTTCTATTTCCAAGGCTTTTTTGGAATCCTCCTACACCTTACTCTGTTTGGATAATATTAGCGATGAGGGTAGGAACAAAGATACCATTTCAACATGTTCTTACAATGCTAACTCATGTTCAGTGCTCATGTTTGTTATTGACTTTTATATAATATACCTTCCTCCTGTTATCTTTCAAGTAGCTTCATTACGAGGATTTAGGACTCTCCGGGATTATTCATGGCCTGCAAATTTAAGTTCTCTGTTGTTGAAAGAACCAGTTTTTAAGTCTTTGAATCCTGATTGTCATGTACTTGTAATTGTCACTTTCAAAAAGAAGAATGACCTGTTATTTGATACGGAGTATTTTAAAATTCAAACTAAGGTTATATCATTTTTTGAAGGATTAACCGTGAAGGACATCGACCTAGGGTGCGGCGGTATGCAAATGGATTGAAAGAGCTAATAAAAAGAGGGCAGGGTTAGTTTGTGGAGACATGACTTCTTCTTCCTAGAGACATTATTTTACAATTCTCTATCACGCACTTATATGTACCTCTGTAGGGTTTTGCTTTTGTTTGTGTGTGTGTGTATCACATTTCATTAAAACGGTCGATGAAAAGGATTTGAAACATTAGGATGAATTGGTCACCAACAATATAACAGGAGACTGCAGTTTGTATATTCCCGTTTGATGATATTATTCCACGTCATAAATTTTAATGTAATTCTAGATTCTTTAATTTATCTCAACAAGTCTTTCTTTCATAATACATGAGCTGGTTCAGTCCCTCTCTTCAAGAGAATATATAATACTCCATAGTTTCATCATGTGGATCGTGTTCTTATCTAGCACTCCATACATATTAGAATGAATGGGCTTCGTGCAAACCAGCATTTCTATAAGAATAAAAGTACCTTTAAATGTTCTTGTAAATAGGGACGGAAAAGCTTTTACGGCTATCATCAACCTTATGCGCTGACAGCACATCAGAGCTATACTATGAAGCACATGGTGGGGATGCAACCGAAGGCCGTGAATGGAAATGCATCCGCACGATTAATGGTATGTCCTTTTCTGTTTTTAGAATCTAGTCTTTTGAGATAAACAGGGTTTAGTTGATGCTACTCTATTTGAGCAGTGAGTGCCGGATCATTGGATCGAGCTTCCCTTGATAGGATGTGATGCCAAGGGCAACTTGATCTAGTTATCAAGCATCCAGTCGCCCAACTGGGTAGCATCAAAATCTAACACACTAGTTGATCATGCAATTTTTACTTATTTGGACTTTCATGCTCTTTAGAATTTTCATTTTATGCAATTTGAAAAGGGAAAAACACTAATATTGAGATAAAGATTATGAGAGTCTAAGCTCTCTGTCCTTTATCATATAATAAATGTACAGAACATTCATTAAGACACAGGCTATCCAATGGGTTGTTCAAATTACGGCTATGCTAGGGATACCTTTCTAGATTTCAACACATTTGACTCAGATGCACTATTTGTTTTGTTCCATTCCATACTGGACTATATCCAAGACCTCCTTTATCATATATTCGTATGCACTGAATGGCGTGCTAATTTTTTTTGGCACAAGTTGCCATTTCTGAATTTAGTGGCTCTATTATGATATAGAGAGAGTAGCCACATTGAACGTTGTTGTATGTTCTTGACACTATTCCACTAATCAAAACATGGTTTTTGGCAATATTTTAGATGATGGGTGCTACAGAATTTCTGGACATTGATCGCATTTATTCAATTGAACCTGGCATTCAAAAATATTGATTAAAAAAATGAATTTAACATATGGAAGTCCAGAACTCACTTTGTTTTGTTGCCACTGGTGTTGGGTTTAACTTGTACTGAAAAGTAATCATCAATGGTGGTCTTTACTCTGTTTCTATGTGATATATGGCATTGTGACCAAATTTCTAGTAACAGCGTCCAGTGAGTTTGGTAAAAACTGCATTGGGCCCCATATATGGTATAAATATTAGAGATGCATGTGCAAGGCGCCATAATTAGCTCCACACTGGAGAAACTTATAACAAAACATATGGTCCACGAGTCCATCTAAAACATAGGGGTTAGTAATATAATCTCTAGATCTATGTGGTAAAGTAATTTCAAATATAGGGGAACGTAATTATTAGAACTAACCAAGTTTTAAGTAACAGTATGTGTACTTGCTGAATGAAGCTCAGAGTGATTTGTTAAATTGTAGATTACTCAAGAGTGTTGCTTCATTTGCTTCTGTGTAACTTTTTTATCTGCTTCTTGTAGTGTAGGTGTTCGAATATTTGAAGATGTGGCAGAAGCAAAGGTATCGATTCAATAAACATCATTCTTAATTTGAAAGTCGTGTAGTCATGCTATAGCCTGATTCTTCTAAATTGATTGCTTGCAATGAGGGAAACCTGATTTTATTACTGCTTTTGGTATCCACATATTAAAAGGGATTCCCTTATTAAGGTTCTATTAACTTATTTGTCTATGCATGCACAGAGTTGTAAAGTTGTTCTTGTCAAGGCTGTTGGTGTTGTTGAAGCAAGTGCAAACACTATTTTTGATATTGTGCTAAATCTTGATCGACACCAAAGATATGAGTATGTCTGGCACTTATCTAGGTAGATATTTCTAACTTCTGATCTCTAAGTTTATCTAATAGTGCTATCCAACAGGTGGGATACATTGACAGGTGACCTGGAGCTGGTTGCTTCCTTGAATGGGCATTATGATGTTGTTTATGGGACATTTGAGCCAAGACACATGACTTGGTAATAAATTAATTACTCAATTATTTTAGGCATAATTGTTATTCTGCATCTAGAATTCTTCATTTGATTATTCCTTTTTTATTTTATGATGTAGATAGTTTATGTTCTTTCTTGGCATGTGTTTTATGTAAGTTAGCAATTATTGCTGTCCCCACCCCCTTCTTTTTCTTCCCTCTCGCTGACATGTATAATACTCCGTGTTAGTGGAGATGGGTGTGGACAAAATAGGTAATTCAACAAGCTTCTAGGAAATAAACATAGGGATCTAATTTGGAAAATAAGCTGAGAATGGATGAGTGCAAGAGAAAGTATGATTGACGAATACAAGAGATATGTCAATGACTACTAACTCCTGACTAGAATTTGGTGCCTTTCATGCATGATTTTTTATTCTTTCTATTTATATTCCTTACTAGGTTGAGATCTTTTATGGACATGCATTTTGCTCCACTGCAAATGGTTATGTGTTATGCTTATGCCTTTGGATGTAACTTTACTAAACTATTCCTAACTCAAGAAATGTTTGGCTATAATTATCACAATTCACAAGATACATAAGTTTAGATTCTTTTTGCTAACAAGCCAAAATTTTATGTTTGCTTCAGCCTGCTTGTAAAGATGTGTTAGTGCATTGTCGCTATGAGCTATGCTTGCAACTATGATTTGCTTTCTTCTTGAGGATTAAATCCTGAAAACAGTACTCTGCCATATTTCATCGTCTTAAGCACAACTTAGTTCTATCCACTAAGATTTGTTTTCACAGGTGGCACTCTAAGAGAGATTTTGTCTTCTCCCGGCAATGGTGTCTCGGGCAAGATGGAACATACAGTAAGCAATTCTTCTTGAATTCCAAAATAGGTTCTTGGTTTGAACCGATCACCCAATAAACTTATTAAGTAAAATTGTGGTTGGCATTTATTTAGAGGAGAGATAATGTGGAGCATACTATTCTTTGCTTAAAATGGAACAAAAACCTTATTTTGGGACAGACAGTATTTAAAAAAACTTCTTTGGGGGCTGAGGGCGTGTGAACCCAATGTCCATAGTCCATACTCTTATCAACTTTTTTTTAAAACGAAAGCACAACTCTTATCAACTTTTTGGGGTCAGAAAGCTGTACACTGCCAAAATGCATGGTCAACAATAAATTTTGGTGCATTCTATTGACAATTTATCAGGCTTTCTTTTTAAATTTCTTTTTTACAGAAGAAATAATTTAAACACGAGAGAAGATTAAAGGAAAAGCATAGTGGTTAATGGTTCTAGTTACATGGAAAAATAGCATACAGAAATAATTAAGACATGGAATCTTCAATGACTTACTGTAAGAGTGTAACACATCAAAATATATCCAAAGAAGGCTTGGCTGAACCAATGCCCTGACTAATAGTTTTCATTATATATTCAATTGCAGATAATGAAACAAAGTTTATGCATTCAGATATAAATATTATTGTAAAACCCCTCATATTGATTATAAGTGCATTCGTTCAAATATGCAGCAATCTTGCAGTTTCCAGCTGTTCATAAGAATCGCGCTCCAAAATCTGGTTATCGTCGTACAAAAATAAATGGTAAGAGAACATCTTGTTACTCATTATACAAATCATATTATTGACTCAATAAACAAAGTCATATTATCTTGCTTACAGTAGAATGGTCAAGATTAAGCATTAATTGGTAGAGCTCATATTATGTTTCTTTTTTATAACTTGTATATGGAAGAAGAGATAAATAAAGAGTTGGTGTGTTTGTCGCTAAATGAAGCCTTAATGAGCGCATGCCCGAGCTTTAGTGAGAACTCATCACTCTCCCAAATGAAGCCTTAGTAGGCATGCCCAAGCTTATCCATGCTTCTCATTTGATGTTTCACTGATCATGAAAATAATGTTAACCTTGATAGAAATAAGGTTAAGAACTCATTTTTTCTGGCTTCTCAATTCTTCATGACTTTGCTAATATTGCAATATAGCTTCATCATGGGAGATTAGGAATATAAGCACATCATCCAGTTCTGCAAAATGTCTTGTGACACTAATGGTGGAGATTCGCTCTAAAAACTGGCTCAAATGGAAGAAGAATGATTTCTCTGAATTTGAGAAGACTATTCCGTTTGGACTGCTAAGTCAAGTGGCAGGTGAATCACTTTGTTCTCTTGTATCTTCTTTGTAGAGGTTCATCCTTATGAGGTGCTTTTGGTTTTCATATAGTCTTGTGAAAGTGAAGTGTGAGTTGCACCTAGTTAGTAGTTATCACCTGTGGCGCTTTCACTCTTATATTTCTCTTTCTCCAGCCCCATGGTTCCACTTAATTCTCTATTATTTTTGTAGGTCTAAAAGAATATATTGGAGCAAACCCGACACGCCCTTTCAAGTCATCTGGTGTAAGCTTTAATTCAAAAAAATCAGATGTTCTTGTACAGAATGATGAACTTGAGGGCGCAGACGGGGTGGATATGTTTTACGATGCAATTGCATCTGACTCGTCATCATCTGACGATGACAGTGATGATGAAGTAGAACCCATGAATGAGGTCTGTAATCCTTTGGTTCACATTGAAGCAATCTGAGGAGGTATAATTTTTTTGTTAAGCCTTATAATATCCATCTTCCATTCACCCTGCTTAGGATAAAACTTTTAAACCAAAGAAGGTTTCATGGGCAACTGCAAGATTGGCACTGAGTCGAGCTTCAGGTATCTTCTGAGTTATCATCTTCTTTTTGCTTCATCTCTTGGAGTATATACATGCTACATTCAAATTTAGCAAATTGCTATTCGAAATGTTTTCTTTCTAAATTATACTTGTACCTTGTTCGCCTTAATGAGTATTGAGATATTAGGTGGCCAAAATTAGTCATTTCAACAATATTTTTGCTTAGGATTAATGATGGAGTAGATTGAAATCACACTTTAAACTCCTTTGCTTCTCTTACTTCATATGAAGTTTGGAGAGTAAATGCAGGCATGCAACAATGCGACAAGGTTCTAACGGAATCAGAATCTCTGTTTTTTACAGGGGTAAGGTTGTGTACATCTTGACCCATACTCCAATGGAGTTAGGACTTGGGATTATACTGAATTTGTTGTTGTTGTTGTTTTTGTTGTAGGAGGTTTGTGGAGGTGTCAATGAGCCACCACCCACAAGATAGTGGAAACAATATAAGAAACTAGTTGTTGGATAATTATAGGGGAATGATAGTACTATGATGTGTATTATTAATGATGATCTTGAAGGAGTGCAATCCTTGGTGTTTATTTAGGAAGTGAAGTATGGAAATTTGGAGTTTAGGACCCTAAAATTTGAATTGTGTGAGGTTGTGTGCTTTGAGCTATATGATAGTCGAACTCCATGTATTTACTCAACACTATTACCTGACGTGACCACCATACAACATGGTGTTGTATTCTTGATCAGGAAAACATCATGCATTTAAGGAAACATACTTGTGTGATAAATATGGTTTCAAATTTGTTCTCCCTCTGTCCCATAAAAATGTTCCACATTTCCTTTTCTGCCAATCCCAAAAAAGGTTCCACTTTCCACTTTTGGAAATAATTTTGTGGCCCTTATAATTTCTTTCTCCTCTGCTTCACTTTGAACCATGCAATTTCAGTTTTCTTAATCTCCATGTCAAGTCAAAGGTAGAGCCTTTTATGCGACAGATGGAGTATAAGGTAATTCTTCAATGGAGTATTCCGCACTTCCATGGCTACTTAGAAATGGTCTAAAGATCCATTAAATAATTTCGACAAGAGTTATCTATGAATTTTGATCAGAAAACATAGGGTAAATTGGTAATGCCTTCCAAAAGTCATATCCTGCTTCAGTTGTTCAAATGCCCTTCATTATTACGGAGTATTCTTGCTACTGTTATTGTTGTTGTTGTTACAATGTTATTATTAGTACTGTTACTACTACTATTACTACTACTATTACTACTACTATTACTACTACTATTACTATTACTATTACTATTACTATTACTATTACTATTACTATTACTATTACTATTACTATTACTATTACTATTACTATTACTATTACTATTACTATTACTATTACTATTATTAATTCTCGTTTGATATCAAGTGAGGATCTTTGGAATACTTGGCTTGTTCTTGCCCACACTTCTACTATAGAGTACAGAGAACTTTTCCTTATCATGGATTCTAAATACTAATAACATCCCCATTCTAATCAGATGTAGCCAAAGAGAGCATATTTTCCTGACCATAAAATCTGAATTTGGCTTATTAAACACTTGGTTACTCACTTGATCCATCAACAGATATTGGCAAGAAGTTCAAAACAAATTCACCTGCTACATCTCTCAGCCCAAGTTATTTCCATGGTACCATGAAGCAAGGGAATGATGAAAATGACATTAGCTGCTGGAGTTCTCCGGGGGAATTGGGATTCATGATCAGAGGGAAGTCATACCTAATCGATAATAGAAAGGTATTTCATTCATCATGCGACTCCTCACTTTAAGATCCATCTCAAAGATATCTAGTAGATTGCTATATTCATTGATGAGAACAGACTGAAACTACCTTAACAAATACGGAGCAGTTTACATCAAAGGGAAGTTCTTTAAGAATATTAGGTCAAAATATATTTTAGTTGTCCATGAAGATGAAAAAATAGAGCTAAGGACAATTGTTAAAAATAGTTAACAGTTTTGCGCTATTCAATGTTAATCATACATAATTGTATCTTTTTATATTATGGGTAACAAGTACAACATAACTTAAATTTATTATATCTTTTTAAAAAACACAACAAATGATAGTTAGATTTATAATAAAATCAACTTGTTGTACATGAAAATCACCCGTGCAATGCACGGGTAAAAAAGCTAGTTACAACATAACAAAAGAACTTCTTGATGGTTAATTATGCTTTTGCAAGTTAGTACATGGTGAAGAATTGAGAAATATGTCAAGCTTGCGGTAGTTTGCTAGATTGGATATTCTCTTGAATGATCCTCACAATATTATCAAACACATGAGTGAAGAGTGTATCCACTCTCCCTTAAGGCCTTAAGTGAGGGTCCCCGGTTTCTCTCAACTCACTACTTTGATCCATTTGAAGATAAAAGGTGCTTATTGATGGAAAGTATTATACTTGATTCTTACTATTCAGCCTTCCAAAATAGTTTTTGAAAACTTCCATAGTTCTCTTTGGATAATGATTTGATTTGCTTATTGGAAAATTTCGTTTAATGCTTGATTTTATGATGTGATGTGTGTTGAGATTCTAAGTGCGTAAAACTCCGAAAAATTCCCATGCGTTGGGTCAGTTGGGATTTTACCCAAGTAAGACTCCTGTTTAAATTTGATAATGTTCTACCATTGCTCAGTCTCGTTGCAGTTGATTGGTACAAGGCGGATAATTGCATCACAAAGTTTGCATTGCACCCCAAGTGTCTTGTTCAGGTGATGAAAGTACACAACCCTGCTATATTTGTCATTGGTTTGGCTTGTTAAGAACTTCTGATATAGGTTCTAATAATTGAGAATTTCTTGCAACAAGAAGTTGTGTACAATCATAGATCGGACCTATGTGGGCAGATTCAGTCTTCTCATTTCTAGATTATACTTAATTAGCTATTTACAAATAACATATTATTGTTCATGCAGTCTGAAGCGGGGAAAAAAGTTCCATTCATCCTTGTCATTAACCTTATGGTACGCGTTGGCAAACAATACTGCTTTTCACTTTTTTATGTTTTCTTTCAAAAGTAAATGCTCTTGGAATCTCTTTTTATTCATGGCTACAGCCTAGGTTAGTTGTTTTCATATGAAATTAGCTTATATACTTACAAATAAGGTTGCATGATGATAAATGAATATTTTGACCGCTTTGGCTCTTCAAGAACATACGGTTGCATACTATGCATAACACGGTTTTAAATGAAAACTGGAATGACTTTGATAAGAATGAGATACTCGTATATTATTATCTCATTTTAATTTGCCACATTTCCTCTCTCGAAAGTCCTAAAAATTGACCGCTGTAAATATTTGCCCTTGTTTGGTTTGAGGATTTTAGAGGGGAGGAGAGGGAAGTGAAGGAGTGGTGTGTGGTTGGTTTGGAAGTTAGAGGGAATGAGGAGGAAAGTGGATAAACTAAGACTCCTACACGCTCCTCGTATTTCACTCCTTAATTTAATTGGTCTACATTATTATTTTTATTCATATAGATCATATCTTTCTCATTATATTTTTGCCCCATAAAAAGAGTCAATATTGAGAAAAAGATGCTTGCCAAACATATGTTTAGTTAAACTAACAAATAAATTTCATGATTTTCACTAGTTGTACCTCACCAAAGATAAAGAGTTGTATTCTCAATGCTTACATCTGCTTACTTGTTTATTGTTAAGTATTATGTTGGTCAATTTAGCCAACAAAAAATATGATGTAAAGGCATAGTATTGTGTTAAACAAGATAAAATGACTTTGATAAGTCTAGTATCCTATTATTACTTCTGGAATTAATATGACAAATGATATCGTGAATTCATCTTCAGGTTCCAGCTAAACCAAATTACAGCCTGGTTCTTTATTTTGCCACCAATGAGCCTATCATTGAAGATTCATTGTTAAGAAAATTCATTGATGGAACCGACATGTTCCGTGATTCAAGATTCAAACTGATCCCAAGCATCATTGAGGTATGATCACAGTTGTCAGTACTCACTGTCAATATATTAAAAAAAAAGATTTGTCAGTAATCACAGTTCACACTTTTCATAACATTTTCTCCCCCCAGACATATATCAGCTTAATGCTTGTTACTTCAGGGACACTGGATGGTAAAGCGTGCAGTTGGAACTAAAGCGTGCCTATTAGGAAAAGCGGTAGCATGCTCGTACCTTTGTCAAGACAATTTTCTGGAGGTGGGATTCTGTAACCATGCGTTTTCTCTGCATTTTGAAAGATTTCACGAGTGCAGATTAATCAATCCACTATCTCAGAAGAATATATGGCTTTTTATTAATGCTATATTGTTATTGTCCCCCTTCTTGAGCCATTTGTTGTCTTAAGGGCTATTATATATTCCCATGGGAGCGGGGTTTACCCAGTGCATAGCCCATTGGGTAGCGACAATGGGTTTCCCTCATCTCCAAAAAGAATATTTTTGTCAAGCATCTAAGCAAGGAAACTCTGTGCTTGGTTCCCAATTCACCCTGCATACCATGTTAGCTCACTGAATTGATACTTTTGGCCCAAGCATTTCCTTGACTACTTAGAGCCCGTTCTTTTGGGCTCAAACTCTTAACGTCTAGTTTCTTCGTCAACACTCATAGCCAACTAGTTTATTTTCTCATAGAATTCATTACGGAGTACTTTTATCATTTTATGATCTAGATATTGGATATGATCTTTCCCCTCTTTCTCTCTGTGCTTGTGTCTATGATCTTAATAAGAACTTGTGTCCAGATTGACGTGGACATTGGATCATCCTCTGTTGCAAGGAGTGTCATGGGGCTTGTACTTGGATATGCATCTAGCCTTGTGGTCGATCTCGCAATTCTACTAGAGGTATCTCATTTTCATTTATATTGTTAAACCTTTTTCCATGGACCCCTTATAGCCACAAGGAGTGACTCCACCTTCAATAATGGGGAGCAAGTTTATATGGCGGGTGTTACCTTGCATAAACAGTTCTTGAACTCATCCTAAATTCATTTACCTTTGATCCATAGGCAAAAGAAGAATCAGAACTCCCGGAACAAATTCTGGGAACGGTTAGACTCAATCGTGTGACAGCGGATTCCGCGGTCCAGTTGGATGTTTAAAGTTCATTTGCACAATTTACATCTCCAGGTCAGCCATTTGTGTATCATCCAAGTCACTGCTACATAATGAATTTGACTTTTTTCTTTTTAGTAGAATTTTTGCACTTGTAAATATTTTTTGTAAAGTCTGCACTGTATTTATATGCACATTAATGCAACTCCCAACTTTTAAAACAAGATAGCTGGCCTTTTGCTATACCTTTCTTTTGGTGAGAGACTTTTTTGTTATCCACAGAAGGAAAAGAGGAAATGAATATATACAGTTGACACTGGAGTTGGGTTCTCATGTTTATACAGTCTGGTTAAGGGTTTGAGTATTTCACTAATGATATGTTTGGGAACTTGGATTTGAATTTCAAATTCAAATTTGGTTCAAATTCCACATTTGCAAAACTTAAAAATTATGAATTTGAGTCAAATTCATCTCATTAATAACAAGGCTTAATATGAAATCTATACACCTCACATTGTCATTTGAAATTCAAGAATTTAAATTTTAGAAATGAAATGTAAGTTCCCAAACACGAACTAAAGGGGTTTGCTTTTATTTTCTTATCCTTCAGATGAGTTTCTGCTCTGTTAAAAAATATTTATAATAAATTTAATAAAACTATTTTCGTATCAATATCTAATATCATTTTTATTTAAACTGATGTCAAAATTTATCAATTTTTACTAAAAAAAAATCAAAAGTAAACAAACACTCAGGGGCGAATGGAGTATAATTTGAATAAATTTTTTTTTAAATATGTCTCAAGTCCAGAACATTCTTCGATTATAGAGATCTTACTAAGAGACTGTTTGGCAGTGTGTTGCTTTTAATCATTTAGCTTCTGCTTGAGTAGAAGTAATTTTAATCTGTTTGGCATGTCAGCTTCTATTTTTCACCACCACTATTTTCTACATAGAACAACATTTCGGAGAAGCAGGTAGGAGGTGCTTCTGCTTTTAGCTTTTGTGAAAATCACTTTATCCATAAGTTAATCACTCCCAAACACCCTCTAAAACCCCTATTTTGTTTGCACGGAAAATGGAAGCCAAAACAAAGGAATTTGGAAATATTTGTTTCTTAGGGTGGAAGAAAAGATGTGTAATTAGCCCAAACCCGTAGAAGAAAGAAAAATACAAACACATTAGTGATAACATTATCTTCAATGATCTGTGAGACATAGGTGATGTGACTAGCACAGCCACAAAATATTCCCTAGAATCCCTACCCTAACTTAGAGGCTCAACATAATACCCAATACAACCCTTTTAAAAAAACTCAATAAAGACTATTAACTAATGCAAAATTTCATCAAACCAATGAGCGAAAATGAAGTTCTTAGGTAACATTGTTTGATTGTCCTGAATTTACTGGCCCATAATATTGAGACTATTTGCTTCATAGTAAAAACTAGTCTTTAAATAAATTTTAATGCTGTGAATAAAGTTGGCATTTCTAAAACACAGGGTCCCATAAAACTTTAGACCAAAGGTTGTTTTGGGCAGCATATTTGTGAAAAAAGTGAAATGTCTTACAAGTTTGGAGGGCATACATTAAAGGCTGACCTCTACTATAGACTCCTCACAATTGCTTGCATAAACAAGACAAAACACTACTCATAATAAATGACATGAGAGCATTCTTGACCAAGAAGCATGATACATGAAGGAGAAATCACACACATATCCTCTAACACTATGTTTGGTTCAAGGAATTCAAAAGAGAAAAGGAAAGAAAACATGGGGCAAAACAGTTTTTTTGGTTGGTTAACGAGGAAAAGAAAATGAGAAAGCAAAATGTACCATGAGGATGAAAACAAATTCCTTTCACTTTGGTGAGGAACGATGAACCAAACACATTGTAAGAGATGGGATGAAGAAATACTAGGGTTTTTCCAAACGTCTACAATGACAAAGGACAGCAACAAACCCAGTAAAATTTCACCACCCGATAGGGTTCGAAAATGACGCAAGAAAATGTAGGAGTGTGCACACCTCATAAGGGAAGCCGATTCGAACTAAAGACATCACCATTGAAGAATCTTTACCAGCTTGAAATATAAAACAAATCCACAGATATAACTCAAAACTGCAATAATATACTATACCAAAAAAAGCACCCCGAGAGGAACTCGAAGAATCCAAAGAACATCGAAATCCAACATATTGGTTCTCTCAACCATTAATTAACCTAATCCATGGATAAATCAAACAGTTTTCCACCATTCAAGCAGCCTAAAAAAAGAACCACCTTAAAACCCTAGCTTAGTGCGACGCCAATGCCTGCGCTTCGCATTGTACCTGAAAAACAATAATAAATTCGATTCAAGTTAAATATAAGAATCAAAACAGAAATCGAACTAAATAATAGTAACAATTTCAAGCTTTTAGGGGAAAAAATCGACCTGATTGTGTTACCGGTCCTCATTCGGATCCAACTCGGAATGGGTCGGTTCTGCCTCTGCTTCTTCGCGAGCTTCTTCTTGATCATGAAGGTCTTGTGTGACGGCTACACATTTGAATTATACATATCGAATAAGAACCATATTTCGGAGCATATAAATCAAAACTATAATCAATTCATGCAAAAATGATGAACGAATCGAAGCATTGTGTTGGAAATTCACCATTTTCGCGGTCGCGGGAGCTCTTATCGCAGATCTGCTCGTTTGAATACAAAACCCTAGGTTTTTGGAACTCCGGCTTCCGGGTTTTATGTATAATAAGGCTGAAAAACTGGGCTCAAAGCCCATAAATTATTGTCATATTTATGGGCTTGTTGTTGTTGTATAAGCAATGTATTGTATAACTGGATACACGGTGTTTTTCTTACATCTGTGGTGAGTACTCATTTACGAGTAATTGAATGTTTATTTTTGATCAATTAAATACTCATTTTCAAATAATTGATATTCATTTTTCTAAAATTTAGTCAAGATAAAATATGAGTATTTTGTTACTCGAAAATGAATGTCCAATTACTTAAAAATGAATACGAAAAAAATGAATATCATACATCTAAGTGTACGATATTTTCCATACATCCACATGAATATTCATTTTCGAATAACTAAGTACTCATTTTCGAGTAACAGAATAATCATTTTTTATCATAACTGAATTTTAGAAAATCAGTATTCAATTACTCAAAAATGAGTATATAATTGCTTGAAAATGAGGAAATGAAGATTCAATAACTTATAAATGAGCACTGCCGTAGATGCACGGGAAACACTGTATAACCAGTTATAGGGTACATATTGTGGTGTATTGTAACTTTAATTTCCAGTTTCTCTTAGAAGTTAGAACACACTGAAGAAGAGTGAGTTTTAATAAGGATGTATCGTGTATAGACTTATTATTTATATTTTAAAGTCATGTATTTTCTTCATAATTTTAATATGTTCATGGGATTATTTAAGGTCATGTATTTTTATTCGTATTTTTAAAGTCATTGATTATTTGTGAATAATGTTGCTGGTTTATGAAATTTCGTGGATTCTTATATGATTTTTTTATAGATAAAATATGAGTATTTTGTTACTCGAAAATGAATGTCCAATTACTTAAAAATGAATACCACAAAAATGAATATCATACATCCAAGTGTACGATATTTTCCATACATCCACATGAATATTCATTTTCGAATAACTAAGTACTCATTTTCGAGTAACAGAATAATCATTTTTTATCATAACTGGATTTTAGAAAATCAGTATTCAATTACTCAAGAATGAGTATATACTTGCTTGAAAATGAGGAAATGAAGATTCAATTACTTATAAATGAGCACTGCCGTAGATGCACGGGAAACACTGTATAACCAGTTATAGGGTACATATTGTGGTGTATTGTAACTTTAATTTCCAGTTTCTCTTAGAAGTTAGAACACAATAAAGAAGAGTGAGTTTTAATAAGGATGTATTGTGTATAGACTTATTATTTATATTTTAAAGTCATGTATTTTCTTCATAATTTTAATATGTTCATGGGATTATTTAAGGTCATGTATTTTTATTCGTATTTTTAAAGTCATTGATTATTTGTGAATGAATGTTGCTGGTTTATGAAATTTCGTGGATTCTTATATGATTTTTTTATAGATTTTTTTATATTAACAAAATATATATATAATAATAAAATTAAAAAAAAATCATAGCATCCTAATTAATATACTATATCCCGATCAAAAGTGACAATAAAAAGAATATTTTCTACTAGCAAAACAAATAATGCATAAAATTAATTATTTTAATAATTTATATTTCATTGAGTTATTGTTTATATCTGTTGTGTGACATACACAATCGTCATTCGTTAGATTTTTTCTATTTATTTTGTGTTTCAAAATCATTTCATTCATAAATTTCCACTGTTTTGCTTATTTGATATTCATCTAAATATATTTTTTAAATTTTTTGTTCCCATTTATTTTATAGGTATTTAATAAAAGTCAATTTCAAATTTAATTAGAAACAAAAAGTTTTGTGATTTAAAAAAGGGAAATTTACTTATTAAATAGAACTAAAATATAATGACTTTTCGTAAATAGCATCATATATTTTTATTGAGAAATTATTATTTTCCAATGTAGCACTTTTAGTCATTATCCATTAGTCATTATTCAAATAAATATTCAATATTTCTAGACATTATTCCTCCTTCTAAATATTATTAAGTGCTATTTAGGGAATAAAAAAGTTTAAATCTTACATTGAAAAATGATTTATGTTTTAGTGCTATTTAGTACAAATATTTCTTTAAAAAATTTAGTACAATAAAAAACATGCTCTATATGTCCCAAAATGGTATTTTCTATTCGAGTGATGTACAAAGTCCCATGATTTTTTTAAGATTATTTTATTTACAAGTAGGTAAAAATAAAAATAAAACATACATATTTAAAATTACATCAAAAGTTCTACAAAATAAGAAATGATAATATTTTTTTAATTTATCAAATGATTAAAGAAAGCATGGAAATAAACAAAAGTTATCGAAAACCGTAATAGTGAAGAGGCACATCGTTTTAGACGGATCTAGTAAATTAGATGAAATAGAAATGAAAGACTTTTGGAAAAATGATTTAGATTGCTAAAAATGTTTAGAAAATAGTGGCAGATTAAGTTATAAAAAGTATCATGATTTAAAAAGTTCAAAGCAATATGGCTGAAATACACGATTGGTCTTTAAACTTTATGACATGTGTACGATTGATCCTTCAAATTTTAAAAGTTTATGAATAATCCTTCAAGTATTAATAATTATCCACATGCAGTCCTTCAAGTTTTAAAAATTATAAGTAGTTCTTCAAGTATTCATCAACCCTCCAAATACAGTCCTTTTACGATAGACGTTAAAAAATAAACGGATTACTACTTCCATATATATAATGCGAAGTACTTATCCCTACACGTAAGTGATTAATTTTTACGTGTAGGAAATTAATCGGTTTCTACAATTCCAATCAAAATTTTGTATTTTTTACTATACAAATTGAACCCTTTGAAAGTAAAATTATCCCTCAGCATTTACAATTGGATCAGAGGAAAGGACCCACTGCGCTACGCTCCTCGGAGGACGGGGTTAGCGCCGGGCACCCATTGCAGGTCAGAAGTTGCACTTGGCACTAAGGCGAAAGTTATACTTCCTCCGTATTAAAACTATCTTGCCGTTTGTGTTTACGAGGTTTGACCAACTTTATTTTCAATTCAATTTATTTGATTGTAGGTGTAAAATTAAAATATAAATTTTATATATTTAAAAACTACATCGAAAGATCTACAAAACAATATGTGACAAAACTATATTATTTTATTATGTAACTAACGAAAAATAGGTAAAAAATGATTTAAGTTTAACCGTGTAAATAGTACTATGAAGATAGTTTTAGGACGGAAGAAGTATAAATATATGAAGCTAGTTGCATCTGGCACCCATTGCAGGTCGGAAGTTATATATATGGAGGTAGTAGTGTGTTTAACTTTAAACGTATACCAAAAAAATGATTTGCATTTGGAGTGTTGATGAAAACTTAAAGGGCTACTAATGAACTTTTAAAACTTGAAGGACTAGATTTGGAGGTTTTTGAATACTTGAAAGACTGTTTATTATGAACTTTTGAAACTTGAAGAACCAATCATGCACAACTCAAAAAATTGAAGGGCCAATGGTAGATTTTATTCAAGCAGTATTATAGAAAGTAATTTAATAAACGTGTTTCATATTTTAATTAATAAAATCGTATAAAAATCTGCCTAGAGTATTTCAAACAAAAAAAATTGTGATCTTAATCTAGAAAAATAGAATATGTGGTCCGCAAGACCGCAAGCTTGATATTGAAATTGTTAAAGAAATAATTATTCTAAATAGGACTAAAACAAAAGTCTTTTTTCAATATAGGATTTAAATTTTTTTATTTCCAAAATAGTACTTATTAATGTCTGGGAGAAATAGTGTTCAGTGATGGTGTGATGATGGATATTTACTTAAATAATGACTAATAATCCTATATTGATAAATACAACATATGATCCTATATTAAAAAAATTATTATGTTTTAGTTCTATTGAGGTAAATGTTTTTAGTTCTATTGAGGTAATTTTTCCATACATAATCATAAGTTAAGTGAGGTTAAGTGCATAATAGCAACCTGCTTCTCTTTGGTTTGGTAGAATTGATAAATGTCCATGTTTTAGTGGTTTAACTAATGCGAGTACAAATTGTAGTATGAGTATAACAACTTTGATTTTAATTACTTTTTTTTTTAAATTTCAAAGGTATCTATTTACTTTTAAGTTGTACGGTAATAAGTAGTCCCATTAATTTTTTTAAAAAAAATTAAATAGTCCCATTAAAATAGTCCAATTATATTAATTAACAACATCAATAGCAACAACTACATGGGTTGGAATCAGCCTATATAATATGGATGGATTTAACGAAACTTTTAATTATAGCTGAAACTTTATGATATTTCACAATAGACTAAGAAAAACACATTATTCAAACTTAGATCTAAAAAAAGGAAATGGAAGCAAAATAATAAATAAATAAATAAATAAATAAAGGAGAATGGAAAATGAAATGAAAGCCAAATATATAAAAAGAAGATTGTTCTTCAATACGGTCAAAACTCAAAAGGTTCAATATCTTCAAAGGAGGATGACGCAACACATAGTCCAAAACTCCAAATAGACAAAAAAAAGTCAATAGATTCCAAAATAGAATTTCTTATTTGAATTCAAAAAAGTTAAAAATGATAGTATTTTATACGGAGTAATAAAAAATATGAAGTATATAGTTAAAATTTATCTAGTGAATAAATAAAAAATGTTACGTATTAAAAACTCTTTTCTATACTAAAAAATCAATAATATATATAAAAACTAAACATTTCAAAAATAAAAATGTAAATTATATACTCCCACGTCCCAAAAAGATGTTCGTATTTCATTTTTTGCGCATCCCTATAAAATACTTATATTCACACCTAAAATGGTTAAGATTTACCACATTTCTTCTTTATTATAGGTAGAAATTGTTTTGAATTTTTTTAAGGCATTTGGGACGGAATATAATTATTTTATGAGAAATGTAAAAAATAAAATAAGAACATTTTTTGAGACGGGGACTATTATATTTTTAGGATGGAATAGCACATTTTACAAGTAATCACTGACATAAATATAGTCTCAATATGGTCCCCTCTTGAATTGCTTCAAAAGAAATTCATTTATTCTCCCACTTTAATTAATTCTCATTTACTACTGCTTTCTTTTGGGATGTGAGTACTTATTATTCGATGTTGATTTTTTTGTGCCATTCCCATTTATGAAATATTCGTTTAATATAAAAAAGTGTAATAAGTAGTGATGACCCTACTGTAAATATTTCAAAGGCCTTGTAAATATACAGAGTAATACTCACACAGCTATTTGAATTCTATGTGTCCGAACACTCTTATCTAAAATTATATTTCAATAAAAACAAAAAGTCTTAAGTTCTATCTAATTACTTACTTTTAACTCTTTGATTTACCTATACTTTCTCATAGTAACATTAGTCTCTCTCATCTTCGCACCGGAGCACCCCACTTCAACTGAGCTTTCCGAATACAAGAAAGTTAAATTTAGAAATTTGTAAATTTCAAGTTTTTGTGTATTGTAAAAAAATAATTAAACAAAATTAAAGGAGGTAAGTGTGACACCAACTTTCTAGTCACACCTCACCACTCTACAATCTCTATTTTCATTTTGATTATAAAGAGCTTTATTTGGCTTTGATAGAGATTTCTTTTTTGACAAATGCCACATTCTTTCTTGCTTTTTACTGACGTGGACACGCCAAAGTATTTTAATTTTAGAAATTTGTTTAAAAGGGTGAATAAGCATATGAACACACATTATTTCTTTTCCTTGTCAACAAAGAAAATCCAAAAAAGAATGACAAACTATTTTTTTATGTTATAAATTTAATATAATATAACCTATCGGTTGTTTTATATTCATAAATTCCGCAAAAGTCAAAGAAAATTTTTTTAAGGCGAAGGGATTATATTCTTTAAAATATTTAGGGGTGTTTGGTTTTTTTTAGAGATGGATAAACAAAAGGTGAAAAATACCTCTAAAATATTTTAATCAAATTAATTAATTTTCAAAAAATTTAACCACTCCCATACACCATCATACTCCGTAAAAAACTTCACGAAATTGTCATTGCCTTCTTCTCCCCTGCAATCTTTCTCTAGTCCCCATGCAACACCAACTCCAGTAAAATGTGCAGTTAAAGCAACAAAAAAAGAAAAGAAAATGAAATCTTTTCTTTTAAATTTCAATCTCATCATCTCCCAGGCTTAATTTCACCCTCTCATCAATCAATGGCTGTTCTTCTTCTACACTCTTTTCTTCTGTCAATCTTCATCTGGTCAATCCCAGTTGCCCCGGCCGTTGACCCCATTTCCGAGTCACTCCTGGCCTTAAAATCTCAGCTGATTGATGATTCCAACGCTCTGGGTGACTGGATTTTGACCCCGGAATTGAATTCGTCGTCTGGGTTTCAGAGCTCAAGAATCCATGGATGTCTCTGGTCTGGTGTCCGGTGCAACGAGAACTCATCAATGGTGGTCGGGTTGGACCTTTCCGGGAAGAATCTCCGGGGGGTTTTTTCCGATGACCAATTCGGAGCTTTTCTCGGCGTTCTTGATCTGAATCTCAGCTACAACTTGTTCTCCGGGAATCTCCCCTCTGGGATTTTCAGCCTCACCAGTCTCCGATCACTGGACGTCAGCAGGAACAACTTTTCCGGCGAGTTCCCGGCGGGGATCTCGAATCTGGGGAGTCTGGAGATTCTTGATGCCCTCAGTAACAGCTTCTCCGGGAACTTACCTTCGGAAGTCTCAAAACTCCGTTCACTAAAGAGATTGAATTTCGCAGGGAGCTATTTCAGCGGCCCAATCCCTTCCGAGTATGGCTCGCTGGAGAATCTCGAATACATCCATTTGGCCGGAAATTCTCTCGCCGGAAAAATCCCACCTGAACTGGGAAAGCTCAGATCCTTAACTCACATGGAAATAGGATACAACTCATACGAAGGAACTATCCCGTGGCAATTGGGTAATTTGAGTGAGATTCAATACCTGGACATTTCTGGGGCCAATCTCACCGGACCCATTCCGAGAGAGTTCGGAAATCTCACAAAACTAACTTCACTCTTCATGTTTGGTAACTTTCTTGATGGATTCATCCCAGAGGAACTGGGAAGAATCACTTCTCTTGAAAGCTTGGATCTTTCTGTGAATCTCCTCTCTGGGCCAATCCCGGAGACCTTCTCGGAGCTGAAGAACCTCCGGCTGCTCAGTCTCATGTACAATGAGATGAGCGGGACAGTCCCGGAAGCCATAGCCGAGCTCCCAAAGCTCGAGAGCTTCCACATCTGGAGCAATTCCTTCAACGGATCCCTCCCAGAAAGCCTGGGGAGGCACTCGAAGCTCAAAGAAATGGATGTCTCGACAAATCGCTTCACAGGCGGAATTCCTCCCGGAATTTGCTCCGGCGGGTCACTCTCGAGGCTGATCATGTTCTCCAACGGATTCACAGGTCCAATCGGCCCCTCCATTTCAAACTGTTCTACCTTAATCCGAGTCCGTCTGGAAAATAATTCTTTCACAGGCGAGATCTCTCTCAATTTCAGCAATTTTCCTGATATAACGTACCTGGACCTGTCAAGAAACAGATTCTCCGGCGGCATTCCGATGGATCTTCCGGCGGCTTCAAAACTGAAGCATTTCAATGTGTCTTATAATCCAGAGCTAGGAGGGATAATCCCAGAAAAAACATGGCAGATGTTGTCCCTCAAGAACTTTTCGGCTTCCAATTGTGGAATTTCCGGAAATGTCCCTCCATTTCAGGGCTGCAAATCAGTGTCTATCATTGACTTGAGCGTCAATGGCTTGTCAGGGGCAGTTTCGGAAAGTGACTCCGACTGCAAGGATTTGGCGAGGGTGAATTTGTCTTTTAACCACTTAACGGGCCGGGTCCCGGCCGGGCTGGCCGGTCTGCCTGCCGTTAAAGTTGTCGACCTTTCCCACAACCGTTTTAACGGCCCGATCCCGTCAGAGTTTGAAACGGCGTCAGAAACGTTAGCGCTGCTTAACGTCTCGTTTAACGACGTTTCCGGTTCGATCCCCGAAAAGTTTAGTGCCATGGACGCCGGTTTATTCCAGGGTAATCCTAACTTATGTGGGCCGCCGTTACGGGCTTGCCATAATGGGCCGATCCGATGGACTCAAAAGTTCGCCCGGGCTCTGATCCTCTGCGGGACGATTATCTTCTGCATCACCGCCGCAATGCTCGCCGGAGTTTATATGAACCGGTGGAAAACGGTGTCGTTTGACGGGCTTCACCAGTTCAGATCAAAGGACATTCTCGGAAGCTTCATCGACTCCCCTCCGCCGCCGGGGACGGCGCCGGGATCGGTCTGCAAAGCGGTCCTCCCGACCGGAATAAGCGTTTCGGTGAAGAGCATCAGGTGGGGACGGGGGAGGACGGCGATCGCGTCGGAATTCATCAATCAATTGGGGAACGCGAGGCAGAAAAACCTAGCGAGGCTATTGGGATTCATGTACAGGAAGGATGTGGCCTACCTGATCTACGATTACCTGCCGAACGGCAATCTGTCGGAGAAGATCGCCGGCGGGAAGATGGATTGGGAGACGAAGGTGAAGGTGGTGGCCGGAATCGCCCGGGGACTGTGGTATCTCCACCGCGAGTGTTTCCCTCCGATCGCCCACGGGGATTTGAAGGGTAGTAAGGTGGTGTTTGACGAGAAGATGGAACCACATTTGGTTGGATTTGGGGTTTCCTCACTCTCCCAATTGGACAACGTTAATTCAGGTATTGTACAATTAATTTACATGCCAAATTTCTTTTGATATAGAAATATATTGTCAAACTCGTCCAAATTAATCGTCTTAGTTTGATTTTGTACAAAATTTAAGGAAAAAAAATTATATTGTTAAAAGTGATGCAGATAGTGAAGAGCGGAAGTTTAATTTAGAATTGTCGAAAAAAAAAGAAATAATAATTTGGAACGGGGGAAGTATTTAACATTGATCATATATGCATTTCACAATATTCATATCTTTATGTCAATGAATCTGTTTATGAAACATATATAATTTTCAATTACTGCAACAGGTGAATTAAGAGTAGTGATCAAAGAAGAGTTGCTCTATAAAGACATACACAACTTTGGCCGACTGGTTATGGAGGTCTTAACCAATGGTAGAGTTAGCAAAGGAGAAGTTGCAAGCCCACAAACGAAACCGAATGACGATGATGCCCTTCTGAAAAAAGTCCTTCGCGAGAATGATATCCCGTATTCTGATAATCCGATTAAGCAGGAAGTGAAGAGAGTTCTTGATGTCGCATTGTTCTGCACCCAACGTCGAGCTTCGGACAAGCCATCAATGCAAGAAGACCCTTTGAAGCTTCTCTCAAGCTTGAGAGTAGGAACGAGAAGATAAGATCACAGAAGTGTATGAAAGGGTGTTGTTATATACATCTCCATTTTGGCTATATCCAATCTTTTTATGTTAAATGGACAATTTTACCCCTAAAGCTGACTTGCATCAAAATTCTCTCTTTTCTATTTTTGAGGTTAAAAATATCCATTTAACATTAATGGAGTGGATACAGGCAAAATGAAGGTAGATATAACAACACGTTGTATGAAAATATGAAGGCCAAAATGTGTAAAATAAGTTTTTTTTGTTCATGTTTGTAGTTGAGGCATATGATTATATGTATATATCCAAGAGAAATTTCTTATTGAAGGTTAGAAGTTATAAATGAATATGTTATTTTATAGTATGTTGGTATATAATTGGTATATTTCTCGATAGAATCAATATGTTCATCACAATAGGTCATTGAGTTTCTTACAACGTCTTAACGAAAAGAATGTAATGCAAGAAATACCAGTCACGAGAAACAAAACTAAAATTCATTTGTTGAGGAAGGATTGTCTTCGGTGGTTGTGACGTGTGGAGCTAGAGAAGATCAATAAAGTATTTAGTGAGAATATCTAGTAAGAAGGATTGGTCAATTTGTGAATAAACATATGGCTAGGAGAATAGATAGATCTAAGAGAACTTGGAACAAAGTGGTCAAAAGAGACCTTTGTGTGAATGATCTCACTACAGATAAGGATATTGTTTGATTTATTTAGCTGATCCCACCGAGTGGGACAAGTCTGTTTTGTTGTTTGGGCATTGTTGAAAATTTCTGTTCTATAAAATGTTTAATAGTTAATGATTATGACCTTAAACACTTTTTTATTATCATTAACCTCTCCATCACAATCTAAGTTGTTTGTTTATTATTCAAAAGGTCAAACATTAACCACAATCTTCATCCATTTTCGGGACCCGTATGAGAAAATGATAAAATCTTGCTACCTTATGTTTTCTAAATCTTGTGATGTAGTTTTAAATTTATATATATTTTATTTTTTATTTCCTTACCAGTTTTCCAATAAATTAAAATAAAAATAACTTCAGTCAACCCTTAAAAACAACAATATGCAGCTCTTTTTTAGACGAAGAAAGTAAGTAGTATGTAAAAAAATTCATCATAATATCTATATATACGTAATACGTCAATATACTATTTTTTTTTTGAGAAAACATTAATTTGAAAAGGCTAAAATGTGATTTTTCTCTTCAAAAGTTTAAAGATTAAAAGGTCAAGCAAAACTAGTTTGGGCTCAATCCGGAATGGCCCAAATGCACAAATTGATACCATCCAAATAGCTACGGTACAATTTAGGCAATTTGCCCCAACTGGAAGACTAGTAAATGGGCTTCTATATTTGTGGGCTCGTACTTCAATAAATGCATTGTTCATATTCACGTCCAAAATTTTTTTACTCCTGTATAATATATACCCGGGTATTTGTGAAATTTGCACTAAATATGACTAAAATATAAGTTATTTCCTGTATTACATTGTCAAAGCAACACTTTAATTTTCTAATTGTATATACTCATTTCTTGTCAATGGTGCTTTTCTTTGTCAAAGTTTTCAACTTTTTTAATCATATTTAAAGAAGTTTAATTAAGCATGTAATTAGAACTTGATTTTGGCTTGATTATAAGTTGTTTTTGTTGATGGTGAAAAAGCATGGATTTGTTTATGGCATATATATAACTCAAGAAGTCAATGTATAAACGCTTAGCTTTCGAGCTTTTCCAAATACCAAAATTCAAAAAGAAAAATGTATGGTATAAATATGCTAAAAGCAATAGAAATAATTTTAATAAAAAAATATCACAATGCATGTGTCAAATGAGAAGCACATACATACATACATGTACAGAAACGGTACGTAGGGATGGATGTGTCTTATACTGCCTCTTAGTTTAATTAATGCTTGGCACAATTGCACATGAATGCTTTATTTTTGTACCAGTCCCATTGTGATATATTTCATCTCAAATTAATCCCTTTATTTTGACTTCATCAAAAACCCTTAAAAAAATATTTCCTCTATCCCTAAAAGATTGTCACAGTTTAATTTTTTTGTCAACCCGTGGCATTCTTTGACTGTAAATTATAGAAAAAGTATACTTAGTTATAATATGAGTCTAGTAAAACTGGGTTTATTTTAAAATATAGTTTTGAAACATTAAATTTTTTATAATATTTAATTATTTTAAATTATACTTAATTTCTGATCAAATAGTGTCACAGTTTGACCAAAAAATTAAACTGTGGCAATCTTTTAGCAACAGAGGGAATATTTAATATTAAAAAGTAAATGGTTAAGATATTTATGCGCATGCGGTAATATATTAGGAAAAAAAGACTATTTTTATTTTTTCTTTATAAAAAATGAAATAATGAAAATTATTTTAGAACAGATGAAAAAATGCAAGATGATTACTTAGGTGGACCAAGTATGTAAATAATTTGTACGGAGGACTTTTACTCCCTCCTATTTCGTTGTTACGTGTAAAACCTCATCTTTTTTTAAATGATTTAATTAAGAAATTCGTATAAGAATAAAAAGTTCTACATATTTTAAAACCTCATCTTTTTTTAAAAGTTACATATTTAAAAAACTACATAAAAAATTCTACAAAATAAAAAGTGACAAGAATATTACTATATTTTGTCAAATGATTAATGAAAAAACACATGCAAACAAAAGTTATCGTGATGTCTTAGTAAATAGGAATGGTTTTAAGAAGAGATGGAGTAATTAATATTATTCTGTGGTAGAGGTTGAAGAATGAAGATGCTCTCCTCTCCACAATATATTTATAAAAATATTATTCTATTCCTTAATTGATTGTCTGCAGATTTTAGAGCAAATCTGTTTGGGCAACTCTCCCATGTTTTAAGACTACTTCTATTATTGCATGCAATGAACTGTTGATGCATGCATATTTTAAATGTATAAAAATATCCTAAATAATAAACGAAATTGAGCTAATGCAAATGGGAGATCTATTGTGTGTGTCTGTGTATATATTGTTAAAGCTGCATGCGTATCATAACTATATACGAAGTATTTAAAAATTACATCAAATCATTACTATATAGAGAGTATTAAAAAATTACATCAAATGTTTTACGGAGTACAAAATAAGAAATTACACAAATATTTTATTTTATCAAATAATCAATAAAAATACACAAATGAATACTCCGTAAAAGTTATCGAGAAGTGAGAGAAATTTTTTCTTAATAAACTGTGGGTCGGATGGAGCATGCATGATGATGAATAGTAGTTACAGAGTATAGTTTATTTAAATAAAAAATTAAAATCATTATAATATAGACTCTCCTATGGAACGAAAGATATATTTTTTGTAAAATTTGCACTGAATAGGACTAAAACATAATTCATTTTCCAATGTAGGTCTTAGCCCTTTTTATTTCCTAAATAGGACTTAATAATAACTAGCGAGAAGAATAATGTCCAAGTGATGCTGGACATTTAGTTGAATAATTACTACTCCATCCGTCCCAGAGTATTTGTCCACTTTCATTTTTACACAACATCCAATACACTTCTTTAATCCATTTTATCTTAAAATTTGTATATTAAAAAATTATAGAAATTATATATTAATAATCTATATGTTAAGACAAATCAAACAATATCACACATGACTATATTTAGGCTTACACATTGAGAGAATTTGATGAGTCAAAGTGCTTAGATGAACAGTTCCAAAAGTCAAAAGTAGACCAATATAGGCGTATAGCGGGACGGAGGTAGTAATAGATAATGACCAATAATGGCCCTACATTAAAAAATAAAAATATATGGTCCTATATTGAGAAAGTATTTATTTTTTAATCCTATTTAGGTAAATTACCCTTATTTTTTCAGGTGGCACAAATATTTTATCATATTCTGATTTAAAATGTTAGAAATCAATTAACTTCCCACTTTTTCATACTCCATGCATATATAATACGGAGTATATTTTAAAAGAAATAATTGTATACTACGAATTGAATGTGGAGTATTATCTCTTTTTTCTATAGATACATGTAGTCACACATTTTCTTTGAGGAAAGTCACATATTTAGTACGTATAAGGATCGAGTATTTATTATGCTAAAAACAACATCAAACTACTATTGATAGAAATCTATTTTCGAAAACACAGTAGTTATTAAAAAACACATTATTGTGTGTTTTTGTTAACTAGAGAACAATTGATTGAATAATAAACTCACAATTGATTTTAAAATTTTAATGAACGGTAATCTATCAATAGTAATCTGCGTTGTATCAGAATACGGTTTGTATTATCACCGCTGTTTATATCATCAAACTAAGTTATGAATAATATTTGCACTCCAACAAAAATTCAAATTTTTTTCTTTATGTATATATATTTTCTGTGTCAATTACAATTTTTAGAGTCTTTTGGTACAAGGCATCTATATACAATTGAGAAATTTATCATTGTTAAATATATCAAGTATATATTTAGTATATTTTATATATAGTAGTTTCCATGTATTGTATAGTCCTTATTTATCATAGTTTCCTAACACAATAGGTTTCCTAATATAACTAGGAAACCTCTACTATATATACTCCCTTGTATTCATACATTGTCACATTACAATCATTGGAATATATCAATTCTTCATGGTATTAGAACCCTAAAATTATCACGGTTCCTCTTCCCTTCTTCGGCTCTTTCTCTCTCGGCAGAAGCCTCACCGCCGACTCCCTCTCTGTCTCGGCAGTCTCTCTCTCTCTCGGTCATCTCCCCCATATTTCACTATGGCCGAAGTCTCCTCTGTCTCCTCCGACAACACCAACACCCCCAAATCTCCTCACCTTGCTTTTACCGCAATTTCAAACATCAAACTCCATATCCCAGTTCAACTTAGTATCTCGGAGCCGAACTACAAAAAATGGAGTAGACTCTTTCGTCTTCTTGTTCTTCGATTCAATCTCATGGGATACCTTGACGGCATTATCATCGGCAAATCGGCCGACGATGCCGAGTGGTACCAGTTCGATGCTCTACTACAAGGGTGGATCTTGTCCAGCGTCTCCGACGAGGTCTCCGATCTCGTCCTCGCCAACAGCCCCACCGCCGCGGCACTATGGAAGGCTATTTACAAATTATTTCATGACAACAAGCATGCCCGAGCGATGCAATTGGAGCATCGTTTCCGCACAACCATCAAAGGAACAAAGAGAATCAATGAATGTTGTCATACTCTCAAAAATCTTGCCGACTATCTTGACGACGTCAATGCTCCGGTGACCGAACACGCCCTTGTCCTCCAAGTTCTTCAAGGCTTGCCGCATGATATCCGGGGACAAGTTCATTTTTTACAGTATCAGAACCCGTTCCCGTCCTTCTTGGAGGTCAGATCGGCCCTCCTCTTGGTCGAACAACAGTAGGCCGATGCCCTCCCTACCGCCGGCCCATCCACCGCTCTTCTCAGTTTCAACGGCGGCGGCGGCAGTCCCAACGGTAGGCGGGGGGCAGTCACGGCAGAACATCGGCGGGCAAAACTCCGGGCGCGGCAGCTTTGGCGGATCAAACCGGGCAGCTCTAGAGGCTATCGCGGGCGTGGCCGTGGACGTGGACGTGGCGGCCCGAATCAACGACAACCCGGCCCAAATACCTGGTAGTTCCCCACCCCCTCACCCGGCCTTCTAGGCCCACGGCCCTACTCCCCCTACCCGGCCCAGGCCCACGTGGCCCAATACCCGTACCCAGCGCACAACACAGCCCCGCCCCAACCCCAATACCCAACACCCAGCCCTACAACCCAAACCCGTACCCA
>OOIL02006764.1:662802-693572 GCA_900332095.2 Cuscuta campestris | reverse complement strand
GCCCAGCAACCCGAAACAACCCAGCCTAACCCGCCTCCTGCACCCAACCCACAAGCCACCCACCATATGACCACCCGTGCTAAGGCCGAGATCTTTTGCCCCAAACGCGTCCTAAACCTAAACACCGTTGCTAGCATATCCCCTATTCCCCCCACCTACCGTAGTGCCCTCAAAGATCCAAATTGGTACAATGCTATGTTAGATGAATATAATTCTTTGATCGCTAATAATACATGGGATTTAGTACCCCCCTCCCCAAACCAAAATATCATAACTGGCAAATGGCTTTTTAGATACAAACTTGGCCCTACAGGTGAACTATCCAAGTACAAAGCTAGATGGGTTGTCCGAGGATTCAATCAGCGTCATGGCATAGATTATGATGAGACTTTCAGCCCGGTGGTCAAATTGGCAACCATTCGGATCATTCTCAGCTTGGCTGTATCTCGTGGATGGCCAATCCACCAGCTCGACGTTAAGAATGCATTCCTACATGGTGTCCTCACAGAGACAGTGTACACGGCCCAACCATCTGGATTTCAGGACCCCACTCGACCCCATTATGTGTGCAAACTGAACAAGGCGCTCTACGGTCTGAAACAGGCACCCCGGTCCTGGTATCAGCGGTTCACTGGCTTCCTTCTTGCACTTGGCTTCCGTGGGTGCAAGAGTGACACCTCTTTGTTCACTTATGGTCAGGGGTCTCAGATGGCATTCCTACTTCTGTATGTTGATGACATTATTCTCACAGCTTCTTCACAGGAACTTCTGCAGCGGGTCATACAGCGGCTGAAAGGCGAGTTCGCAATGACGGATATGGGGGACCTACACTTTTTTCTTGGGATCAATGTTTAGCGCACATCTCATGGCATGTTCTTGACACAGACTCAGTTCCTCTATGACATTCTTGATCGAGCTGGCATGCTCAACTGCAAACCGGTCTCTACCCCGGTTGACACTCGGGGGAAGCTATCCGCCTCAAGAGGATCACCTGTGCCAAACCCCTCCCTATACCGCTCTATTGTGGGGGCTCTTCAGTATCTCACGTTCACTCGCCCTGACATTACATATGCCGTCCAGCAGCTCTGTCTATTTCTTCATGATCCTCGCACGTCTCACGTCACGACCATGAAGCGGGTATTACGATACCTTCACGGCACACCATCACATGGCATCTCCATCTCTAAGTCTCACACAGACCATATGCGGGCCTACTCAGATGCTGATTGGGCTGGCTGCCCGGACACCCGCCGATCCACATCCGGCTATTGCATATTCCTTGGCGATAATCTCATTTCCTGGTCATCTAAGCGCCAGCTCACCACGTCCAGATCCAGTGCCGAGGCCGAATATCGAGCAGTAGCCAATGTCGTAGCCGAAGTCAGTTGGATACGCAACCTCCTCCTAGAACTCCAGCAACCACTTAGCCAATCCACTCTTGTTTTTTGCGATAATGTGAGTGCTGTCTACCTCTCTGCAAATCCCGTCAAGCACCAGCGCACAGAGCACATTGAGGTTGATATACACTTTGTTCGAGATCGTGTGGCTCTCGGCCAGGTGCGAGTACTCCATGTCCCTTCGTTCACTCCAGTATGCTGACATCTTCACGAAGGGCCTTCCATCCATTATTTTTTCAGAATTCCGGGAATGCTTGGGAGTTCGGCGTTCATCACCAGTGCCGTTGGGAGCATGTTAAATATATCAAGTATATATTTAGTATATTTTGTATATAGTAGTTTCCATGTATTGTATAGTCCTTATTTATCATAGCTTTCTAACATAATAGGTTTTCTAATATAACTAGGAAACCTCTACTATATATACTCCCTTGTATTCACACATTACAATCATTGGAATATATCAATTCTTCAATCACCCTACCAATTCTTAATAACTTTGAAAACCTATTCATGGAATATATGGGGAATATAATTTTCTCTCTTTCAGATTATTTGTTTAGGTTTTTCGATGAGCCAAACAAAATAAATTTTTATCATTCATATTGATATAAAATATTTTATATAAATCTATTTTGCATTAAAAAATATACTTAATAACTGAAATTATTTAAATTTGAATATAAAAATTTGTGGATAATACAGTGCATGCATACAAATGAAATAACTTCCTTGACATGAAACACCTAGTGGCCCAGTGTTTGACCAATGAAAGATAGTGGACTTAAAAAGAGGTTTAATGAATGTGCACCACGTTTGGATGATATTATATACTCCGTAATTTATAAATGGGAATAATAATTGTACGGAGAATTACACACACAAACACTAGTTGCCAAACAGAGATGAGTAATACTACGTATGATATATTTATCCACAAATTATATATATGCAACTCACTTACGCAACTTTTAGCCGACTGTGCCTATTTGTTTGCATGCTTAGCTTAACTTAGCTTAGCTTCTCCCCTATTATCATGACATCCATAATTTCATGGACCATGCTACACTTACACCAAAAAATATACCCCATTTGTACACCACAGGTTTGCACAAACATTTCGATGGTTTACACCGACACAAGTGTTGGTGCGTTAATAAAAATTCACACGGACACAAATGTTGGTGCGTTTAACAAAAATTAGTTTTACACCAACACAAAATATTGGTGCAAAACTGCGGGGTACAAATCTTGGGGTATACATAGCATAATCCATAATATAAACGTCGATGGTTGGGAATTTGAAGGATGGGTGGGACCATTTTTCAAGTGGGGTGATGTTTAAACATTTAAACAACCACTAGTTTTGATTACATTAGAAATCAATGTCATAGGATGATCCGAGAGTGCTCTAGTTAACTGTTTGTAAAATTAACAGTTTTTACCTCCTAACCTCCCAGTAAATTTGTCATCCCGCTTCGACCCGAAGACACCTCTCACTACCTTCAATTGTATCTCCCAAATTACTTTTGATTTTGGAGTCAAAATTTAATTTCCTAGCAAATGAAATAATCAAAAGGACCAACACCTAATGTACCATGAATCGCTGGGTATACACTTTCAGACAAACAATCGAGTTCAACAGGCTATATAGTGTTTTTCATACGGACAACTGGGTTAAGGACAAACGAGCTGCTATACATAAACTTCTAGACGCACATCGAAACAGAGGTGAGAAAAAACCTGACTATAATACCATGATAAAATTTAGAATGTGATAGTGATCACCAAACTCGACTATAAGCCACCTGGGTTGTAAAACCACATAAAAAAATTAAATCTAGTCTATTACTTAGTTCAATCCAAGAATTTATATACCCATTTCTTTTTACTTTTCTAATGTGGGACATACTCTCTAAGATGTAATATTAAGACGTTGAAAGTTCGATTACTATCTTCATCCCTTTTTTTTATTACTTTTTGCAATCAAAATTGATGAACTTTTAGTCTTTTACCATTAATTAAATAAAATTGGTATTAGATATTGATACAAAAATAATATTATTAAATTTTTTTAATAGTATTTTCAATATATTGTCTTATCTAATCAATACACTTTATACGATAATTTTTTCTAAGTTAGATGTCAAAGGTAAAAAATAATTAACAGTAAAATGTCAAAACTAGACAAATAAATAGTGATCGATAGAAGTAGTATACAATAAGTAGAATTATGTTTAATTGAATTAAATAATGATAGTGCTAAGGTGTTAAAATCAAAGTGTGCATATGAAATTAGGGTAAAGCTATTTGTACCCCATGTTTTGTACCCCACTTTATACCCCGTAGCTTTACACCAACACTTTGTGTTGGTGTAAAACTAGTTTTTGTTAATGCACCAATATTTTGTGTCCTTGTAAATTTTTGTTAACGCACCAACACTTGTATCGGTGTAAACCATCAAAATGTTTGTGTATAACTGCGGTGTACAAATAGGGTACAATTTGTGGTGTAAGTGTAGCATGACCCTTTTTTTCTTTTCCTTTTTCTCTTTTTTGCTTCAATGTCTTCTTTCTCTTTTATTTATAGAATGGTAACTCCCTAAGCTCATAAAAAACACTTTCTTTTTATGTTTTCAACTAGGGGTGGACACGGTACGGTTCCGGGACGGTTCCGGTTCCGGAACCGTCGGTTCCGGTACCGCCACCCCTCGGTACCGGTGCCGGTACCGGTTCCGGTTCCGGTACCAGACTGGTCGGTTTCGGCCACCCCCTATTTTTTTTTGCTTTTTAATAAATTTTTAAAGTGTAAAATTGTAAATGTGCAATTGTTAAAGAAAAGGATGAAATAAAAAAATTTAAAAATGAAATTGATAAAGGAAAGAATTAAATAAAAAAATAAAAAAAAATTAACAACGGTACCGGAACCGGAACAGGAACCGCCGGTACCGAAAATTGGGTACCGGAACCGGTACCGGAGCGGGCGGTACCGGTACCGGTTCCCGGAACCGGTGGAACGTCCCGGCCGGCGGTGACGGTGGTGGGTACCGGCGGTACCGTTGCCGGTCACAGTACCGTACCGGTACCGTGTCCACCCCTATTTCCAACACACATCTACTCATTTTTTGATTTTATATTTTAATTGTTGTAATTATATATCTTCTCCAATTTGATTCTTTTAAATATACATTCATATAAATTTTTAAATATCAAATCTAACAATTTTTGCGTAATTCATATTCATCTAATATGCTATGATAAATAATTAATATCATTTTATAATATAATACGAAGTATAATATATTTAAAATAATAAATAAAATAAAGTACAAGTGGGACCTATGAATAATTAAATGTGTTTGTTATGAAAATATACCGTTTAATTCCTTAAACTATTAGTCTATTATGAACTTAAATTAGCAGGTTTGATGATTAGTGGTTCATCAAGAAATAGAAAATTGAAAAAAAGTACAATGATTAGTCATAATAAGTATCCCAATTTGCTTGGGTAGTGCGACACTTATGGATATAAAATAGAATTTCCACATTACACCCACTAAAGTTATGGTTTGAAATATAAGTATCAAATTATTTCACATATTTTAGGCAATTCATTCCATTTTGGGGGAGACATGGGGCATGTATCTATGAGAACACGTTACATTTTCTCTAAATGCATAAGGCGTATTTAGAGTTTTTGTCCCATAAACAAAAATTTATTTTAGTAAAATTAAAATAAGATTTGGTCTAAAGTGGAATACTCCATCCAAAAATATTGGACTCGTCCATTTATTGAAGTTTTAAAGGTTTATTCGTTACCCTATAATTGATTGTTACTCATTCTTAAATTTAAATTCTGAAATTCGGAATTTAAAGTGGATGTACTACCTCGATAATATAAGGATGTTTTTTTATTTGACAACAACATAAAAAATTAAAGTTACAGTTTAAAAAAGTTATTTAACGACAACATTTAGTTTTAGCATTTTAAAATATAAAATTTTATCTAAAACATTAATGCTAATCGAAAACGATAATTCTAAATAAGACCTACTTAAAAGTGAAGTCTATTTTTGGTATGGGTCAAGTATGTCTCCTTTTGTGTATATCTAAAATGGGTAATTTATTCAAAAAAGTACGAGTTAATTTTTTAACTATAAGAAATTGAATGTCAACTAATAAGCCGTAATTATGTACACCCTTCGCCATTGATATGGATTATTTTACTAATTAGGCATTAATCTATTTGTACTGCATAGTTTTGTAACTTTTGTTTAACTTTTTGCATGATTTGGTTTGAGAAATTAGAAAGCAAATATGTAGAAAGGGAAAAAAAATTAATTAACAGTAAAATTCAAATCTTGTACAGATTTTGTTTAGTTAGTGAGAAAGTTGTCCAAGAGACACATAAAATTACTCATTCCGTCCTAAAATATTCTTCTTAATTGTTATTCACATAGTCAAATTTTAATTATTTTGTTACCTATTCTTGCTAGTTATTTGATAAAATAATATAGTTTTATCACCTCTTATTTTGTAGAACTCTCATTGTTTAGCTTGTGTATTATTTTTTTTATTTTTCTCTCTTTTCCTCAACAAAATGAAAAGAAAATACCTTTTCTATTTTTCTTAATTTTTCTTTTCATTTTCTTAATGCTCCCATGTACTTAAAAGATTGCCACAGTTTGATTTTTTTGGTCAAATTGTGCCCCATTCAAAGTAATTAAATTAAATAAAAATTTGATATTTCAAAATTATATTTTAAAGTAAAATCAATTTTACTAAATTTACATTATAACTTAATATACTTTTTTTATAATTCACGGTCAAAGGGTACCAAAATTTGACCAAAAAGGTCAAATTGTGGTAATCTTTCAGGCTGGGAGGGAGTAATAACTTAACACCAAAGTTCTTTCTTATCTTTTTTTCATTTCTCTTCCAATTTTTCGAATCAAATGAAGAAAAAGATAATTTCAAGGGTAAAGTGTTTATAATGTTCCTATATTTTTCAAAAGTGTTTATCAAGTCTCTGAATTATTTCAAGTGGTTATAAAGTCCCTATATATTTTCCTAAAAGTGTTTCACATGTCCTTAAATTATTTTTAGTGTTTATCCATTCCTTATTCTTTTAAACAAGTGCGTTAGTGGTCTCTTTGGTGGTTTTTTCAGACCAAACCTCCTGAAATTGTTGTAAGAATTGGCATTTTATCATAAATTTATCAAACAACGTGTGCGTATTGTTCAAACAATTTCCACGCACTTGATCTGAAAAATGTCACTGAAAAGACTACTAAAGCACCACTTTGAAAGTATATGGACTTGGTAGGAAGTAAAAATACTCCGTAATTTGGAGACCTATGGAGCACTTTCAATCATATACGGTATATATATGGATATAGTAAGTACTTAAAATAATTCAGGAACTAGGAAAACACTTGAAAAAAAATATAGACTATATAAGCATTTTACCCTAATCAAAGGATGAAGTCAAATTTAGTTTGAAGGTTCACACAAATTTTATGAATCTCAGTACATAAATGCCATGGAAGAGTTAAGCGTTTTGCAAAATAAAAAAAGATCTACTTCTAAGTTATAAAATGTGCGAGAAAGTACATTTTACATGTTGACTTGAGGACTAAAGAAACACAATTCCAAAGTAAAAGATTATTGAAAAATTGATAAGCTTCTTCATCCATTCACTTTTCAAAATAAATTTCAAGTGCATACTCTAACTTTCACCAATTTCTCAAATATTTTGCTTACCTTGTGAAGAGTCCAATGTTTTAAAAATCGGACCAGACGTCGACTCGGACGAGGTAGTTGGTCAAGGGTTGACCGGTCGAACCGGGGGTCAACGACCCGGTCAACTATATTTATAATAATAATATTTTATGATATATTAGATATTTTTATTTAATAAAATATTTTAATTTATGTTATTATTTCTACATCTCTTTTTTTCCATCTCTTTTTTAATATCCTTGTACATATGATATTTCACACCTTCGATTTTTATTTTATTATTTTTATTATTATGAAAAGTTAATAATGAATCTTTAACAAATACTTAAATAATAAGGCGATACTCATATTTTCAAAAATTAAAGACTATATATTTTATTCTTATATACATATGAAATGTTAAAGTTAAAATTTAGTTGATTAAAATGATTGAAAAATAAAAAATATAGCATATTAAATTATAATTAATAATATTACTTAATTTTTAAAGAAAACAATTTTTTAAATATAAAATATACATAGTGTATTTATTTTCAAATAAAAATTAAATTATTCTCAATTTTTAAAACTATTTTAAAAATTCATAAATACAAATTCACACTGGCACAAAAAACTACATATTTAATTTGTATGAACCTTTTGTAAAACCATAAATAGATATGATTGATACCTTAATTTTGATCAAAGATTGAGTAGCTCACTTGGTTGACAACTTGCATTAGTATACATTGCTGGGTTCGATTCATAGCCACCACTTTTAATTTTTAGGTCAGAAAATTTAATAAAATATATAGATTTAAGCCTAAACTCGGGAACCGAACGGGTCAACCCGGGTCACCCGGTTTACCAGGTCCGACGGGTTTGGGCGGTTCAAAAGGGAGCTGGGTTTCTTCAGTGAACCGGACTGGATACTTTGCCGGTTCGCGGGTTGACCGATTGGACCGGCCGGTCCGGTCCGGTCTTCAAAACACTGGTGAAGACAAATTTCTTGGGGAAATGCTTGGTTCATAAACACAATGGTCACAAACATCACAAACTTACTATTTGTGAACTTTTATGAAAAAAATTAAATGGTTTAAAATGATTTTAAAATGAAATTTTAAACCATTAATAGTAAGTTTGTGAAGTTTGTAAATATCCTGTTTGTGAACCTAGCATTGCTCAATTTCTTGAGGCCAAAGACGAGGGGAGTATCAAATTGGAGCTTAAACTTCAATCTTGGGTTAAAAAATAAATGTGAGGAGAGGGTACACAGAAGAAAAGGTAAAGTAGGGAAAGAGGGAGAGGAATGGGCAATGGAGAGATGACTGAAAGGAATTTGTATGATTTGGCATTTTTTTAAAAAGGCAACAGAGGTCCTTACATTTTGTTGTAATGACTGAGAGGGGACATTTTATCCAATACATCATTCGTAAGTGTTAATAAATGTATTTTTTTCCTATATTTTGAATATCGTTTTTCCTATTTTGCCATTACCTTGTTATTTCTTTTTTTAGAATTTTTTTATTTCATTTGTTTTAATATAATATAAACAATTTTGAATTTTTATATGATTTTATAGGAGAAATTTTAAAATAACACTTTAAAAAATAGTAACAAAATGAAAGAAAAACAAAGAAATAAAAAAAGGAGCGACCTAAGATTTATTATCTTAAAACATTTAGAAAAGAATAGGAAAAAAATACATTTATTAACGTTTATAGATGAAATATTGGATGAAATGTCCTTTTCTAGTCATTACAACAAAATGTAAGGACCTCTACTGCCTTTTTGAAAATAGAGGGACTTGAGAGTTATTTCAACAAAACTGGCGTCACCCCTGAGTAATTTTCTGGTTGAATTCATTCACTCTCTCCCCTGCCCGTCTCCCCCACTGTCCACACGTCCCCCCCCCCCCCCTGCCCTCCCTCTCTCTACACATACTCCACTTCCTGTGTCTGATTCTAATTTGCTTTTTCTTTTCTTCTCCAAATTCTGCAAATTCCCAAGCATTTTAGGCGTTCTTGAGTCCACAAAAGTTGACCCTTTGTGCTAAAGATTGAAGCTTTGGCTTAGTGATTATCTGATCTGCTCTGGGTCTGGCCTGGCCTTTCTTTCTTTGGCTCAGAAAGAATGACTGTGGAGGAAATTCGAGGGAATATGGGGTCTGAGACTTGTAATTATGACAACTTCCCAGTTGGTATGAGAGTTCTTGCTGTTGATGATGACCCTCTTTGCTTGAAGTTACTGGAAACTCTGCTCAGGAAGTGCCAGTATCATGGTATGCCTCTTCTATCTCTTTTTTTTCTTCTCCTCTTTGTTACTTGAAAAAGATTGGATTTTTTTATTGAATGATTATATTTTAAAGGATTTTTATAGTGTTGGGTCGATTTATCTTGACTATGAAGTGCAGATTTCTGAATTATTCATTTTTTTCCCCTTTCTTCTTCTCTCTTTCTTCTTAAATTTCAGTTTCTGGATCTTGTTTTGGTATCCTAATAATTCATGGGAAAATTTAGATCTCTGTTTCAGTTCTATACACAGTTCACTATTCATGTGCTTGTTGCACGGTTTCTGGAATTGACTGTAGACAATTGACTGTAGCTAATTAATCTCCAAGAAATATGGATTACCTAGTTTTTGGGCAGATCATAGGAACTGTTTGGATATTCTCTTTACAACTGTGACTTGTATTGATCGTATGAGTCTTTTTAGTTGTAAAGACTTCAACTTTATATTCATTCTTTGTTTTCATTTTCTTATTTTTATAGCTACAAGTTTTTTTCTTTTTCTTAAAATATTTGATGGAGTTTGGTATTATGTCTTTGTTTTTGAAGTGACCACAACAAGTCAAGCAAGAATGGCATTGAATATGTTAAGAGAAAACAAAGACAGATTTGACTTGGTGATCAGTGATGTTCATATGCCCGATATGGACGGGTTCAAGCTGCTAGAACTTGTCGGTCTGGAGATGGATCTTCCGGTCATCAGTAAGCTTCTGAAACTCTTTGGGTTGAATTCATTTTACAGATAAGGTCCGGTCTCATTTGGTCTGGCCCCAATTCCCAGGAATTCCCTCATTCTTGGGAATGTGGTGTGGTCGCACACGCTTGGATTTCAGAAATGAATAGTTAGGGAATTCTAGGGTTTTGCCAGTTCTTGAATTTGTTGGGGGCATTAGATGGCTCAAACACACCACGGGTTGTTCCCATTTTCAGCTGCTAAGCAAAGCCAAACATGGCCTAATTATTTGGGTACACACACCCTCCCAAGACCCTATTTTTGCAGGGCGTTTTCTGGGTTTGTCGTTGCTGTTCTAAAATGTTTTGGCGTCGTGTATTTTTGCAAATGAAAAATTGGGTTTTCTTCACAATAATTGTTTTTCTTTGCTTTGCACACCAAAAGGGGTCCTTTCTGTTAGACTTTGCACCCCATTTTACCACAATATTTGACTTTACACCTTACCATGGGGTGGATGCTTAAAAGGGGAAAAAATATTCATGATGGGCAAACTCAAACCATAAGGTAAACTACTAAGGGTACAAAGTCAAATTTCCCTTTTTTTTAAAAGCTGTCACACAAATGTTGAATGAGTACTATGAGATATAGTAGGCTTGTTTGGTTTGGTCTCACAAATTTAGTGATGGCTTTTGATTATTTTTTTTTGTTTTCCAGTGTTATCGGCAAACAGTGACCCAAAACTAGTAATGAAGGGAGTGACGCATGGCGCATGTGACTATTTGGTCAAACCGGTTCGCGTTGAGGAGCTGAGAAACATATGGCAACATGTGATCCGAAGGAAGAGGTTCGACTCCAAGAGCCAAAACCGGTCAGCCGATCAAGACACGGCACACTATGGAGGTGGGGAATGTGGGGCCCACGGGGGTGCACAGACGGGGTCCACTGAGCAGAACGGGAAGCTCAACAAGAAGAGGAAGGAAGAGGAAGACGACAGTGATGACAATGGACATGAGAATGAGGACCCCACGTCACAGAAGAAGCCGAGGGTCGTTTGGTCCATAGAACTCCACCGCAAGTTTGTTGCAGCCGTTAACCAGTTGGGCATTGAAAGTGAGTTTTGTTTAGCGCCGTTCCTTTCCCTAGCATTTTCCATGATCCAAACATGCCCTATAACTATGATCTCTTCTCATTCATGTGTTTCTTGTCCTCCATTCTTTTAATGCAGAAGCTGTGCCTAAAAGGATTCTTGACCTGATGAATGTCGACGGGCTTACACGCGAAAATGTAGCAAGCCATCTACAGGTAATAATAATTCCTTTTATTTTTAATGTACTATATCATGAACTACAAGTAAAGCTATAAACTTCTTTTTTTCTTGTTTTGATTTGTGATGCAGAAGTACAGGCTGTACTTGAAAAGGATCAGTTCAGTTGCAACCCAACAGGCCAACATGGTGGCTGCCTTTGGAGGTAAGGATTCGGCTTACATGCGAATGGGCTCGCTAGATGGGCTTGGAGATTTCCGGACACTGGCGGGGACCGGGAGGTTCATGCACCCCGCCATGTCATCGTACCCGCCAGCTGGCATGCTCGGCAGGCTAAATGGAGCCGGCGGTGCTGTGAGCATCCGCAATATTAGCGCATCTTCGCTACTCCCTCAAGGCATGAGCAAGTCCTTCGGCACTCTTGGGAAGTTGGGTCCCACAACGGTTCCAGCTGTCGCCCAGAGTGGCAGCTGGGCCCCACCGCTAGAGCTGGTCGACCCGTTGGGCGGGCCGAGACTCTTAGGACCTGCTAGCACGGCATTTGCCGACCCCGGTTCGGGTATCGGGCTGATTGCGGGCGGAATCGGTAACCCGCAAACTCTAAACGTTGGCTCTTTAAACCCCGACCCTCTCCACCTCAGCGTGAGTGGTTCTTCTAACTGCCATGACCCCACATTCACAGAGAACGGTTCTTCCCTGGCCCCACATCTACCGGGCAGCTGCCCCGGGTATTCTTCCATCGCGTCTACCTATGTGGGCCCGGAACGGTTGGTCGGCGATGCTGGTCCGAGGATTAACCAAGTGGGTGGCCAACAATGGGTAGAGCACAATCACAAACGCGATTTTGGAAATGTAGCGAGTTCTCAGGTCCCGGTCAACAGCATTGTGCCGCCATTGACCCGGGCATCCGTGAACCAATGCGATGACCCGTGCAACAGATTGATGGGCACATCCGGTCAACCGAACATCGGGTCTTCGATGCAGCTGCAAAATGACAACAAGAATGGTAGCTTGGCTCCGGACTCGCGGGTCGGATACTTTGACGATTACCTCTTTGACCAACCGAAACCGAGTTCGGATTTTCCTTCTCAAGGATTTGGATCTCTCGATGATCTATTGATGAGCTCGGCGATCAAACAGGTACGATATCTTATTGTCCATACCTTCTTTGGTTGTTAAAAGTTGGGTAATGTACCTAAATAGGACTAAAACACATTGACTTTCTCAATATAGGACCATATGTTTTTATTTCCCAATGTGAGATCATTGGTCATTATCTATTAATCATTATTCAACTAAATGTCCAGGATCACTTGGACATTATTGTCAATGTAGAATGAGTCATAACCGTTGCTCCCAAACAGGGCGTAGTATATACATTTGAATTCTGATCTTAATGCATCACAGGAACAAGATGGAGCCATACTAGAGGGGGAATTCGGGTTCGACGCTTTCCCGTTTGGACCGTGTATATGACGACACTTGTATGAGAGATGTCAAAGGGAAAAAAAAAATTCTGTGTTGATATGTAGTAGCTCTCTTTAGCCCCTTTTCCTTGTTCAGATTCTCTTCTCCTTTGATTCTTTTAGGACTTTTGTTTGATAAAAAAAATCCAAACAAGGCCTTGGTGCTATTATTCTCAATCTCTCTATGCATTTCTCTTCAAATTTAGTTTTATTTGTGTGTTTTATAATGCTTTTTTATTTTCTTTTGCGTAAATTTAATATGTTTGTAATACTTTTTTTTCATTTTTTGTAAAATAAGCGAGTTTTATTTTTGGTTTCTGTTGAGTAATTAAAGAATTAAGGGTTTAATGACAACCAAAATCATTCAAGAGTTGGTTAGAAATGTCTGGTTTTCTGTTGAGGAAGAAACACAGTTTTCTTTACTGTGGTCATGTGGTGCAGGGTTGGTCACCTACATTTTTGACTTATTGCCTGGTTAGGTTTTGGTCAATGGAAACAACATTATATTTGACTTTGGTTGCTATTAATAAAAGGTAAATTACATGCTGACACCCAAACATAGACAAACACCAAAGATTTACAAAAAATAAATATTGCAGTACTTATTTAGTTATTTAAAAACTAAAACAAGAGGTGACATAGACAAAAATTTACTTATTAAAAATTACATTCAAAGATTTACAAAATAAGAAGTTACATAACTATACCATTTAATCAAATACATATCGAAAGTAGAGAAAGAAAATGAAGTTTCATATTTTGAATAGTAAACAGACAATTTAATACATGATTGTGAGGGAAAAATTCATGGTATAATCTCAATATGGTTCTTAGAGAGGTCGTCTCGTGCTCGATTTGCACAAGGAGCTATTAGCTTATTACAAAGAATAGAACTCCAACACTGCCGTTGTCAAGATTTGACCCTAGGATCAATGAGTCTGACACCCTTTTCTTGGACCAATTGAGTTATTCATGTGGGCGTGAAATACCACGAAATGAAATGTCTATGGTGTTCCGAAAAGGTTATTTGAAAATTGAAATGCCCAGCTAATCTCATACCATAAAATTTTCTTCCTTATCCCATTATCACATACTCCCTCCGTCCCATTTTAAATTGCATGTTTTTCTTTTTTGTCTGTTTCAAAATAAGTTGTCTGTTTCCTATAATAATAAATTTTTAAGGGTAAAATACCTAAACTACCCCTAAAATAAGATACTCTCTCCACCTTATCTTCTCATTTATCACCACCCCGTAAAAAAAAGTAAGTTATTTTTGAAAAATCAACACCACTTTTTCCTTTCCTTAAATATGTCTCAAAGTCAAAACGGGCAATATAAAATTGGACAAAAGGAGTAACATTTTTTTTCATTTAAAGAAAAACTCAAATATTGAGCAGGAATATAATCAAAACAAAATCCTATGAGTGAGAAAGCAAAATCTTTCCATTAAAAAAGAGAGGCAGAAACAAACTCTACAGCAATGCATGACCACAAATTTATGCTCAATTGAACAAAGTAATATATAACAAAATAAAACTTATTGGTTTTAAAAAAAACTAGATTCATACTCGTGCGGTGCACGAATAGAAATAGAACTTATAAAATAATTGAGTTTTTAATGTTTGAACATAAATTAATATTTTTGAATGATATATAGTGAGATTCACATCCCAAAATCGAAAACAAATGAAATAAAAAAAATGATAAAACGATCACTGATTATGAAAAACTTTTGCATAAACAACATTCGTTGTGGAGCACGTTCGTTCATTCTCATTGCAAATTAAAAATTTTAAACTTCCACGATCCATAACTATTGAAACTACATCATATATTCGTTCATGACTAAGGCTCTGTTTTTCTCGATCGAGAAAACAAACTTTCCAAATTTTGTAACTTCTTCCAATTTCTTCTAACTCTTTCTAGTTTTTTTTCAAACTTCTTCCAGTTTCTTCCAATAACAACTTATAAATGTAGGAGCTGCAACCAGAATAAACTAAACTCACTTGTTGCATTCCCTAATACAAAAAAGGAGCTACAACCTGAAAAGGTGGTGAAAAAAGAGAAATGATACATTCACAAACAAAATGGTCACAAAATTCACAAACTTACATTTGTGAACTTCAATAAAAGATTTTAAATAGTCTAAAATAATTATAAAATAAAAATTTAAACCATAAACGATAAGTTTGTGAAATTTGTGGTCATTCTATTTTTGAACGTAGCATTTCTCGTGAAAAAAGCCCCAATACAATTGGGGTGAGTTTATAACAATATTAAAATAATATGGTGAACTTATTTGATGGAGTGTGTTTAGTCTTTTGGTAGGTGTGATTATCAACACCCAATACTGCCAATATAGTATAGTATTGAAATACTCTACACACTGGGTTTTTAAAAATAAGTGAAAGGCCAACTTTCAAAAAACAAAAGGCCAGATATTTCATGAGGTTAAAAGTCCAGCCCAAAAGACCAAATGCAAGTTGTATGTGAGTAGAAGCAGTGTGATTAATTGAAAAAAAAAGCTTGTATAGTAAAGATTAAATTACTTATCTAAAAACTAAACTTAAAATTTTAAATTTTAAAAATAATAAACTAAAAAAATAAAATATAAAGTTATAATTTAATTTTATAATCTAAATTTTTAAAATTTCATTCTTTATTTTAAAGTTATTTTATTGAAGATGTAAATTTAAAACTTAACAAATTTAATTTCTTTATTTAAATTCTAAAATTTTGATTTTTGTATTAAATTTTTTATTTAAAATTTTATTTTCAATTTTTTTTGTTAGAATTTGAATTATTACTTTTTTTAATTTCTAATTTTGAATTTTAAATCTTAAGTTTATAATATTAAATTTTAAATTTTGAATTTTGAATTTTAATTATAAATTATAAATTATAAATTATAAATTATAAATTATAAATTATAAATTATAAATTATAAATTATAAATTATAAATTATAAATTATAAATTATAAATTATAAATTATAAATTATAAATTATAAATTATAAATTATAAATTATAAATTATAAATTATAAATTATAAATTATAATTTATAAATTTTAAATTATAAATTATAAATTATAAATTATAAATTATAAATTATAAATTATAAATTATAAATTATAATTTATAATTTATAAATTTTAAATTTTAAATTTTAAATTTTAAATTTTAATTTTTAAATTTGAAACATATTTAATTTTAAAATTCTATATTTTAATTTCTATATTTTAAATTTTAATTTTTTTTATTTTTAAATTTTAAGTTTTCAATTTTATATTTTGAATTTTAAATTTTAAATTTCTAGCAACTGTGTTGGGAGATAACTATGTTAAACAAAAGGGTCTTGTTTGGCATCAGCGTTAGAGATTAGTGTTAGCGTTTTGAAAAAGTTATCTGAAGATAGCCTTTAGCGTTGGCGTTTTCAGAATTAATCTGCACCGTTAAAATTTTATCCAAAACGCTAACGCTAATCGAAAACGCTGTTACCAAACAAAGCCAAAGTCTATTTAAGTACTAGGTGTAAGTCCACTCTCTACCATCAATTTGTGACCAAATTTAATTTATCTTCTCTTAATAACAGTACGACTGGATATGATGCCGCCTTGATGATGGTTATTTTCTACAATTGTGTTTTATGTATAATTTCTTGACTATACTTACTTCACTATACTCTCAAAATGGAAGGTAATTATTGGAATTGCACGAGAAAGAATGTGACTTTTATTTTTCTTATTTATGTACTAATCTTTAATAAAATGAATCGAAAAAATTTTAAATTTTGTTCCGTTTTACATAAAGTGTAAAATATTTTGAGACTGAAAAGGTATAAAACTAGAAATGACAAAATTATGTTACTCCGTATTTGGATATCATTTGTTATATCCTGTTATATCTTGTTATCCTGTTATATTGTGTTCTCTACCATATTTTTGTGCAGGTTGAGCCGGGGGTCTCTTGGAAACAGCCTCCCTACTTTCGAGTAGGGGCAAGTCTGCGTACACACACCCTCTCCAGACCCTACTGTAGTGGGATTCAACTGGGTTGTTGTTGTTGTACCGAACGTATTCAAATAAAGTGAATAAAGTTTGATATTGTAAATAATAAATGATAAAATAATTTGTTTAGAAACTGATTGGTTATAAAGTGATTGTAAGACATATACACCGATTGTAGTGCATAGTTTGTAATAAGGGCCCTCTAGCTGGATGATGGAGTTAAATTTTACACCTATTTGACTCAAATAATTTTCTTATTTAATTTGCTTGATAATTGGTATAAAATTAAAAAATAATATGTATATATTTAATTTAATAAATACATAAATATATAAAAATTAAAAAAGATATGAAAATATAAGTTATTTCAACAAATGATAATAAATGAAAATATATCGTGAATAAACAGAGATAAAATTGTTGATTATTCCGTATATCAATAATACGAAGTACTGAAATAACTACTTCCTTTGTCCCACAATAGATGTGATCATTTTCAATATTACGATCCCTCGATAATTTTATTTAGGTTAGATATGTAGTCTTTAGTCCACGTAACATAGATAAATTTTGTTTTTTGTCACTGTAAAAGAAATTGCTAAGTCATTCTTACAAAAATTTTTATTTTGAGTATCGTCCATAAACAAGATTTACACTTCTAATTTTTTGAGATTGCATATTTGTTCATACCCAACATCTTAATCTTACATTGCTAATCACATAATGTTACGTGACATTATACTACTCCCTCCTTCCCACAAAAAGTTCCCATTTTGAATATTATTTAGTCAAATATTTACATGCTTTGACTACAAATTGTGAGAAAGTTATATTGAATTATAAAATAAATTTAATATAATTGAATTCATCTTAGGATCTAGTTTTGATATCTCAAATTTTTTTAGCATTTCTTTATTTAGATTATATTTAATTTATGGTCAAAATGTGTAACAATTTAACCAATTTATGATCAAAATGGAAACTTTTTTGTGGGACGGAGGGATTATATTTCTAAAACATTTAGGGATTGGAGATGTAATATGAACCATGATATTGCATATATTTATAGCATGAGAATTGCATTGGAAATAGCAGAAATGCAAGACTATGATATTTAGTATGAAATAATTGTATTGCCTCAACATATGAGAAGTACAAATTATATCATTTAAGGATCATTTTAAAAATAAAAATTTTGTAAGGATTATATATGAATTTCTTTTACAAGAATAAAAAACATATTTAACCCTTTTATTTATATATATTTTCATTTATTCATTGGTAATTTAAATTTTTTCTTATCTCTTATTTTGTATAATTTATTTTCATATTTTGACTGTTGTAATATATACTCCATATATTTTTATTTCTAAACTAATGTATAATTAAAATAATTTTAAAAGTGAAGGAATTTTTCACATTATTTCATTTTCCACGAGGGACTATTGGACACGCCGGTACCAGATTGGCCAGGAAAACAGATAAAGTAATGAAGGGTAGGACCCACACAGTCCAATCAAATTATCAATTGCCTTGGAGCCCAGGTCTTTCTGGTTCAAATTTCTTAAATGTGGTGTGAAAAATTGAAAATACGGACTGTGGAGTAGTTGAAAGTCAAATCTATTTTAAATTTTTATCTACTTCATTTTTATATGTATATTTTTGTTAGGCTGATTAAATAAAATATTTTATCACTTTTTAATTTGTACTCTTTTCGTTTCAAAAACAATTTTCTCTTGCTTTTTTTTCACTGGTATCGGTGGACATTTTTATTTAAACAATGACGAGTGGTACTATATTTAGAAATAAAAATATACAGTATTACATTGGAAAACTCACTATGTCTAACTATTATTTAAGAAAATTTTTCAAATAAGAATTTATATTGTGACAATATAATACTGTATATTAGCATTCGGTTTAATTGAAGCACATCCATACTCAAATTAATAAAACATGTAGAGCTAAGATCCTAGCTAGTTGGGATCAAACATGTGATCTCCCATTTGGAAGTATCTTTGTTAGCCACTTAGCCACAAGGTCTTTGACATTCATTTTCTTTAATTTTATACTTTTAAAGAAAATTATGTTTTAAACAAACGGAAATAAGAAATCAGCGAAAATATGAATAGAATATACTAGAGATGTTTAAAACAAGAGTGATAATAAGTTTGTATCATTAAGAGCATCATCAATGGAAAGACAAAAAATGAAATGCCACACGCAGACATGGAACATTTCGATCATCCAATAAAAAACCATTCAATCAGCCTGTAGCAACTGAGTGGAGTAGAATATTGTGCAGTAGCAAGTTTCTAATTTTGTCACTTTTTACTTTTTGATGTATTTTAATTATTAAAAATTAATTTGCTTTTCTTTTTTCATAAAATAGATGTACTCAGATCATTTTTAAAAAACAATCCCTACTGTGGAAGTCATCATTATTTTTTATTTACATTTTTTGATGTACTTTAAATTTTAAAAAATATCATCTATTTATCATAAAAATATTTCCAATACCTTCATAACAAGTTTATTTCTTTCAATACCTCCAAAAAAAAAAAGAGGAAACAAAGAATTGGGAGTAATGAAAAAGTGAGAAATAAAAGAATCCAAATTTCTAATTCAGTACTCCTATCCTCACAAGAAAGAAAAACAAAAAAAGTGTTGGAACAATAAAAAATAATTTTATTATTATGACTGCACCTAGAAAAATGAAACATTCTAAGTTGATTACGTACCCCAATGAAGGGGATCAAACCACACGTAGTTCAAAACAGGATTGGTTAAATTAACCGGATAAATTTTGAAGGCACGTGATCCTTCGAAACGATTTCTTAAAAGTTTCTTATCCATCCTATTATAAGCAACAAGGGTTACAAGATAGAACTTTTGAGATACAATGAAGAAGATCAAATTGTTCGGTTGCTCTACGAAACAATTTGCTAATGTACTTTAATGAGACTTGTCTCGAAACAAAGGAAACAAAAAAATATACTCCATCCGTTCCACAAAACCCTTCCTCTTTCGTTTTTTTGCTTTTCACAAAACACTTCCACTTTCTATTAAAAAACCACTTTTACCCCTACTTTTTCATATCCTACCTATCACATCATACTTTTTCACTAATAACCAAACTATCTCATCTTACTTTTTCTCATCACATCAGGGGCAAAATTGGAAAGTCAACTAAAATTACACTTTTCTTATTTTCCCTCAAAGTCAAAACCGGAAGGGTTTTGTGGAACGGATGGAGTAGAAAAATACACTAATTAATATTTCATCATCATAGAATAAATATAAGAAATAAATACATTGTTTCTTCATTATAAAGGGTAAAATAATTAATAATAAATCATTTTTCTAGCATAATTTTTCCCTCTTTTTGTGTTGTGACATTGGCTCTATTTATAGAATATAATATGCTTCTTTATAAATGATCACGTCTCTTTTGTAAGAGACACTCATTTAAATTAAAACCTTCCAATTTAAATTCAAAATAAATATTCAAGAGTTATACTACTATCATTTAAGAATAAACATGTCTCTTCAAAGAGTTGTGCCCATTTATTTAAAATTCAATTTTTGAATTCAAAATTAATCTCCTATAAATTCTATTAAAAACTCACTCCTACCCTTTTCTTTTCTAACCTTATCTACCACATTATTTTGTTTTTACCCGGCATGAAATTAGAAATTCAACAATGTTACATTGTTAGCTGAAACACATCCCAGCAGTTCAGTACGTCCGTACTAGTCATCATTATTGCATGCCAAATTGTGGCTATAAATAAGGTACGTCCATGCATGGTTATTTGATCATAAATCATTTACAATTCCTAATTACTATTACTATTCACGTAAAAAATCACACACATCAAACGAAGCCATGGTGAAGAAGTCAAACTGCATGGCCGCCGGAGCTCTGATGGTGGTGGCGGCGGTGGTGATGTTGTCGCTGCAGCAAGCCGATGCGGCGCCAGAGTCGTTCTCGTGCAGTGGCTCCACGCTGTGCAGGGGGCTGGCCCAGAGTGACTGCGACGCGGCTCGCCGTCAGATCCAGGCCGACAACCGCTACTTCACCGGCGGCAACAAGGGGTCCACCGGGGTTTGCTCCGGCCACTGCGGGCTCTTCGTCTCCGGCTCCAACTGCGACCTCTTCGGCCACGAGATGATCACCGCCTTTGACCAGCTCCGCGGTCAAAACTGCCAAAAGTGTGGGGTCAAGACTTTCGACGATGGGTGCCAGTTCAAAGCAGATTATGTCAATGGTTGCTGATTCCATGCATGGAGTCGTTATTCTCTAGCTAGCTATTTCATCCCTTAGCTTTTTCCTACTTATGACAAAATAAAAGCTAGCTAGAAAATTTTACAAAATAATGAAATATGTATTGAATAATAATACGCACATACGTACGGCCGGTTTTCATCCGTGGTAATGAATACCATGGTACGCATGCGCGTCGTGTTATACCGTTTGTTTTACCGAGTATCTGCTTTACTCTGTTGTGTTATTGTAAGATTTTAATGAGTGTATTGTTGTGGGTCTTGTTTGAGAACAACGTTTTTGATTATCGTTACCGTTTTGGATATAGTTTTAATGGTGTAGATTGATTCTGAAAATACTAACACCAAAGGCTATTGTCGGATGACCTTTTTCAGAACACTAACACTAATCTCTAATTAACGCTGATGCCAAACAGGGCCGTTATTGTTGATGCATTACTACTGTTTAATAAGAACATTTAGTGAGTATATTGTTGCGGTAAAAAAATGTACTCTCCGTCCCACAAAAAAAGTTCCCATTTTGATGTATTTTTGGTCAAACAGTTACATGCTTTAACCATAAATTAAATACGGAGTATAACTCAATATACCTTTCTCACAATTTGTAGTCAAAACATGTAAATATTTGACTAAATACTATTCAAAATGGGAACTTTTTGTGGGACGGTAGGAGTATTTGATTTGACAACTTTAATACTGTCAATATGAAGCAACTTGACAAGTTGGATTGGTCCATATGGCTCTTGAGTACAAAACATATATTGTGAGTATTTTTATCAATAATGAACATAACCTTCATTGCCTTAGACTAGTTTTTTACATCATTTATTGATTCCTACCCCCATCCAACTCAAAGAAGTCATTTACTAGTTTGCTCATTTCTTTGGTTTCATTTTTTTTGAGTCAATGTGAATAAATTCTGAAATTTAATTGAATAACAAAGTATGATATTGTAGTATAAAAACAATTTCATTATATTTATTTTGTTGTGAATTTCCAAAACTTAATTTTAAATTGTTAATATGTAATACAAATGTAAAGTAATTGATACTTAAATTTGTCTAATTTATTATAAAAAGGTCAACTAAACGAATACACTCGCATGAAATAAAAAGTATATACTCCCTCTGGTCCAAAAAATATGAGAGTTATTGATTTTTAAGAGATTTAAGGGAAGTATTTTGGTATTAAATTTTCAAAAAAGTCCTTTGATATGATGGGTAAAAGTAAGATTTGATGGATTGATTAGAGCAGTGGCAATACTCCTAACGCCCAGCGGCGTTAGGGAGCATTTGACGCCCGGGGGCGTTAAACATCGCCCCCCTCCTCCGTTATACTCGCATTAAAATCTCTGCGTCATATGTTTGACGCAATGTGAAGGCGTTTTGATGCCTCTTTTTCTTCCCCCCCCCCCCTCTTTTTTAATTTCCTCTTTTCTTCTCTATAAATTAAATTAAATTTAACATAAATAGAAATTTCTCTCTATCTATCATCTTTTTTTAAAAAATTATTATTCAAGTATTTTTTATTTTGTCATGAATATAATTTTTTTATTTAATGAATGTATTTTTTTATTTAATGAATGTGGTTTTTTATAATGAATGTAATTTTTTTTATTTAATGAATGTAATTTTTTTTTATTTAATGAATTTAATTTTTGTATTTAATGAATGTAATTTTTTATAATGAATGTATTTTTTAACGAACTATTATCGTTTCAATTCTTTTAAAAAATTAAATAATTAAAGTTTATTAATTTAATTTTAGAAGATGTCTATTTAAAATGTAAAAAATGAAGGTTTGAAGCCCCAGTTTGAAGCCCCGAGGCTTCAAACCATTTTCCACTGAAACTGTGAGGTAAGTTAAAGCTGACGTGGCAGAGAGAGAAGATTTGAAGCCCCGGTTTGAAGGCCCGGGGCTTCATGGGTATTTCCAGTGCCCTTATTAGTAAAAAGGTATGATGTGATAGATAAACTATAAAAAACTAAAGAGTAAAAGTAATTTTTTAATAAAAAAATATTTTTTGTGACGGATGAAGGAGAAATTTTGGGGGATAGAGAGACTAGCAAAGAACAAACCGCTAATAAATGAACAAGGCATTCCCTAAGATCATAGAGGCCGACAAGGCATTTTGATTTGGCATATAGGCAGGCCACAACGTGACTATTAGAGGTGGGAAAAAATGTGAAGATCGAAAGGAAAAAAAATTAAAGTTGAAGTAAAACAATGAAAATATATAAAAATAGGACTTTTTAGAAGATAAAAAGTATATTAAATTACACATGTACATGCATTGTCATATAACCATATATAGTGAGAACTCATATTTAGAAAATAAAAACATTAAATTCCTATTTTTGGTAGTTTCTCTATGTTTATTACTTCTATTTAGGGTGATTTTTAAAATTGAATAGGCGAATAACACTCACTCAGTCACTCATACAATTTGATACTAGTTCCGTCCCGCAAAATATTTCATGTTTTAACTTTTGGAATGAAAAACTGTTACAATTTGATCAAGGTAAAACGACGACGATTGAAACGAGTAAAACTCGAGAAACAAAAATGCTAGGGATACACCAAAAATGTACCCCAAATGTATCTCACCCCTCCATCACCACATAATTTGGCAAGTAAAATAATAAATAAATAAATAAATAAAAAGAAGTGGTAATGGAGGGAGTGGTGTACATTTGGGGTACACCAAAAGGTGTACCCCTAGCATTACTCCTCTAGAAATTTCAAAGTGGGTAGAACATAGAAGGTAGTTGAAGCCATAGTTTTAAGAATCGGATCGGTAATCGAACTAGCGTTACTCCGTGCGATGCACGGATTTTAGTGCCCGATCAATATTTGGTATTGTATTTTGTTGACAATTTTTTTGTGTGTGATAAACAGAAATTATAAGACCCGTGAAAAGAAGGATGATTAAGGGTATTAAATTCAGTTGGCTGCTTGTATGGATTTCATAAACACAATCTAAATTTACAAATGTCAAAGCTCATCTAGTAGAAGCCTAAGAAATAGGGAGTACTACCTCCATCCGAAAGTATTTGTCCAATTTTGACTTTTTTCAGTCAATTTTTTTTAACTTTTGACCTATAATTAAATTAAATATATATTGTATATTAATTAGATAATTGTATATTAAATAAAATATTTTATATAATAAATCTAATAAAAAACTATTTTTGTATTAATATCAGTTTTATTTAATTTAGATCAAATTTACTAATTTTAACAAAAAAATTAAAAGTGGACAAATACTTTTGGACGGGTAGAGTAACCATCAAATTTTTTACATAAATACGGAACACTAAAGTTTAGTGAATAGCTTGGACTGTTGTTATAAAAAAATTCAACACTCATTTTTACCACTAATATTTCAATACATTTCTTTTACAGTTACTCGGTAACAAAGACTATACCATAGTTTTCTTGCATCCTCACGGGCCAAGAAGCATAGAAGAATTTTTGAAGCACTAAAGCCAGTGGTAATACTTCTAACGCCAAGCGGCGTTATAATGCTTTTGACGCGTGGTGGACGATAAACGTACACCACCCCCCTTTCCCGTTATAGTGGCGTTATTTTTGTAGCGTCAAACTTTTGACGCATATTGTAAAGCAAAATTTGGCCGTTATAGCCCCCCTGCTCCCCTTTCCCGTTATCACACCGTGTACTTTTTTATTTAATGATATAATTTTTAAATTAATGAATGTAATTCTTTTATTTAATGAATGTAATTTTTTAAATTATAGAATGTAATTTTTTTAATGAACGAATGTAATTTTTTTAAATTAATGAATGTATTTGTTGTTCATGAATGTAATTCTTTTAATGAATAAAATTAAATAATTAAATTTTATTAATTTAATTTTAGAAGATGTGCATTTAAAATGTAAAAAATTAAATGAAAGTTTGAAGTCCCGGGCTTCAAACTCATTTCCAGTGAATTGGTGAGGTAATTTAAAACTGATGTGACAGAGAGAGGAAGTTTGAAGCCTGGGTTTGAAGCTCCGAGGCTGCAAGACATACCATTTCCAGTGCTCTAATAAAGAATGCTTTTTGACTGAACCCTGTAAAATAATTGAGTAAAAAATTCTTCTTCTTCTGAGTAAAAAGTGACTCCCACAGTACAAAATTCTTTCCTCAGAGAGTAAGTGACTCTCAGAGTAAAAAATCGATCTTTACCTAATAAGTGTCTCTCAGAGAAAAATATTCTTCCTCTTCTGAAAGCTTTTCGAAGAGCATCTATCCAATCAAACATATTTTAAAAGAAAAACATAGACAAAAGTAGAACTTGAGTTTTATATACTCCTTCCGTTCTCAAAAACACTTCCTCTTTCATTTTTTCCACTTCCAACAAAACACTTCTCCTTTCTATTAAAAAACCACTTTTACCCTTACTTTTTCATACCCTACCTATCACATCATATTTTTTCTCTAATAATCTATCAATCACATCTTACTTTTACCCATCACATCAGGGGCAAAATTGGAAATCAACTATAATTTAATACTTCCTTATTTTTGCCCCCAAATCAAAATGAGAAGTCTTTTTGCAAACGGAGGGAATATATACTTGATAGAGTCTAAATGGACGTTTGAAATTGTAAAATAATAAAGAATGCTTTTTGAGTGAATCTTGTAAAACAATTGAGTAAAAAATTCTTCTTCTGAGTAAAGAGCGACTCTCAGAGTAAAAAATTCTTTGCTCTGAGAGTAAGTGACTCTCAAAGTAAAAAATTCTTTGCCTAATCAGTGTCTCTCAGCGTAAAAAATTCTTTTTCTTCTGAAAACTTTTCGAATAGCATCTATCCAATCAGACATATTTTAAAAAGAAAAACATTGACAAAAGTAGAGCTTGAGTTTTATATACATACCTGATAGAGTCTAAATGGACGTTTGAATTTGTAAAATAATAAAGAATGCTTTTTGATTGAATCTTGTAAAATAATTGAATAAAAAAATCTTCTTCTTCTGAGTAAAAAGTGACTCTCAGAGTAAAAAATTCTTTACCTAAAAAGTGTCTCTTAGAGTAAAAAATTCTTCTTCTTCTAAAGCTTTTTGAAGAGCATTTATCCAATCATACATATTTTAAAAGAAAAACATAGACAAAAGAAGAACTTGAATTTTATATACATACCCGATAGAGTCGAAATGGACGTTTAAAATTGTAAAATAATAAAGAATGCTTTTTGAATGAATCTTGTAAAATAATTGACAAAAAAATTCTTCTTCTTCTAAGTAAAAAGTGACTCTCAGAGTAAAAAAATTCTTACTCTGAGAGTAAGTGACTCTCAGAGTAAAAAAGTATTTACCTAATAGGTGTCTCTCAGATTAAAAAATTCTTTTTCTTCTAAAAGCTTTTCAAATAGAATCTATCCAATCAGACATATTTTAAAAAGAAAAACATTGACAAAAGTAGGACTTGAGTTTGAGCAATGCTAGGGGTACACCAAAGGTGTACCCCATTTGTCCCCCACCCCTTTCTTCACCACTCATTTTTACCCCATTTTTATTTATTTAATTTTTTTAATATCTTGCCCATTTTTGTGGTAATGGAGGGGGGTGGAGGACAAATGGGGTACACCTTTGGTGTACTCTTAGCATTTTTCCTTGAGTTTTATATACATACCTGATAGAGTCAAAATGGCCGTTTGAAATTGTAAAATAATAAAGAATGCTTTTTGATTGAATCTTGTAAAATAATTGTAAAATGCTTTTTGAAATTGTAAAATAATAAAGAATGATTTTTGATTAAATAATTTGAAGGAATACAAAGCAATAATTTGAATGCATCTTATATGTATGTTTTTTTTGAATCAAAGTGTACAGATTTTTTTTGATGATTCTCAATTTGTATGCTTGAGCCTTGAAGCATGAAAAATTCTAGGGAATGGAAAAAATTACAGTAGAAAACAAAGAAGCCCATTTTGTAAGAGTAAATTTCAAATTTACCAATGGAACCCCAAAGAGGAAAACCCTGTTGGGGAAGCACGAAACAAAACACAACGGAAGCGTATAAAATCTTTTCCCCAAATTAATGAGATGAACAACAAAGTACTATATACTCCAAAAAATCAGCACCACCACCACAAATAAATAGCAACGGAAATAAAATAAAGAACACACGATTTACGTGGAAACCCCAAATCGGGGAGAAAACCACGGCCGCTCAACAACGGCTCCCAAACTTCCACTAATCACCAAGAATCAAGTGGGTACAACAAGTTTTCCTCTCTAGTAAACACTAGAGGCATACACAATCATCAAGGAGCAACCTTGGAACAACAACAATCAACAATTCACCATAAAATGGAGTAAAAACTCCCAAAAAACGCAGGTCTGAAAACGCAGCTAGAAAACAGCCTTCCAGGCATCAAAATGAGAATCTAACCGTTGGATTTGAAGAGAAGTATGTGAGGAACAACATACTAAAATTTGAGCACGATCCGACTTCGTTTGGCCTTCAATCCGGAGGTGAAAAGTTGCTGCTGTAGAGAGTGGCGGAAATCCTTTTTTCTCCCTCTCTTCCTGCGTTAGCTACTGCCCATTCTTTACCTCTTTTTTCTTTAGTTAGTAGCCACACAAGATGGGCCACCAAAAAACATTTGGGCTAAAGCTTTACACAAAAAATAAGCCCAAATAGAAAAGATAGATGTAAAGTATTTGTCCAATTAAAATTAGACTCTTCCTCCATGTAGGAGGGATATTTCTCAACAAATCTCCCCTTCACTCCTACATGGAATGAGCAAACAAACAGGCCTTCTCTCGACAAAACACGAGTTTCTCCTTCGGCAATGTCTTGGTCAACATATCCGAGCAATTATCACTTGTGTGAATCTTCACAAGTTCAAAAGACTTGTCCTCCACGGCTTCTCGAATCAAATGATACCTTCTCTTAATGTGTTTGGTTCGAGAATGAAAGGCGGCATTCTTGGCAAGGTGGATGGCACTTTGAGAATCACAATGAAGAAGATAATTTTCTTGTTCCAAACCAAGCTCCTCAATAAAATTCCTCATCCATAACAACTCCTTGCCTGCCTCAACAGCTGCTATATACTCTGCCTCAGTAGTGGACAAAGCAACACACTTCTGCAATCTTGATTGCCATGAAACTGCAGCTCCAGCAAATGTCATTAAGTATCTCGAGGTAGACTTTGCAGTATCAACATCTTCAGACATATCTGCATCTGTGAAACCATCTAGCACAGGCTGTCCAATACCAAAACATAAACAAACTTTGGAGGTACCTCTAAGATATCTGAGAATCCATTTCACGGCTGCCCAGTGCTCTTTACCTGGATTAGACATGTAGCGGCTAACAACCCCAACTGAATGTGCAATATCTGGCCTCGTACATACCATGGCATACATCAAACTACCCACGGCTGAAGCATAAGGCACCTTGTTCATCTCTTGCTTTTCTTTCTCACTTGTAGGGCAATGGTCCATACTCAACTTCATGTGGCCTGCAAGTGGAGAGCTCACAGGTTTAGCATTGCTCATGTTGAATCTACCAAGCACCTTCTCAATGTATCTCTCTTGGGATAGCCAAAGTTTCTTGTTCTTTCTATCCCGCGTGATTCTCATGGCTAAAATCTCTTTAGCAGGGCCTAAGTCCTTCATTGCAAAGGACTTACTCAATGACTTCTTCAAGCTGGAAATCTTCTTGGTGTCCTGTCCAACAATCAACATATCATCTACATATAAAAGGAGAATAAGAAAGTCACCTTCGGAGTAATTCTTCACAAAGACACAATGATCAGCGTGTGTTTTGTGGAAGCCATGATCAACCATAAAGGACTCAAACTTCTTATACCACTGCCGAGGTGCTTGCTTCAAACCATACAAACTTTTCTTCAAACGGCAAACTAAGTTCTCCTTTCCCTTAACCTGAAAGCCCTCAGGTTGTTCCATGTAGATTTCCTTATCAAGGTCACCATGAAGAAATGTTGTCTTCACATCAAGTTGCTCAATCTCCAAATCCATGCTAGCAGCTAAGCCAAGTATAACTCGAATAGAGGTCATCTTCACAACTGGAGAAAATATCTCATTAAAATCTATGTCTTTCTTCTGACTGAAACCCTTCACAACCAATCTTGCCTTGTACCTTGGTTGTGAGCTACTCTCATCACACTTCAATCTGTATACCCACTTGTTCTTGAGTGCTCTTTGGCCTTTAGGCAACTCTACAAGCTCATATGTGTGGTTCTCATGCAAGGACGTCATCTCATCTTGCATGGCATCGTACCACTTCTCGCGGTGCACATGTGACATAGCCTCATCATATGTCTCTGGCTCTCCTCCATCAGTGACTAACACAAAATCATCCTTCGAAAGTCTCGTTGAAGGTTTTCTGACTCTGGTGGATCTTCTCAACTGAGGTGCTGGTGGTGGCTCTGAATGTGGCTGTGACTCTGGAATATCATCACCACCATCATCATGATTATCATCATCATGATGTTCATCTGCAGGAGACTCAACTGTATGATCATGCATATCTCCCCCATGATTTTGAGGGACTACAACAGGAGGAAGAGATGGAACTGGATCAACTGTGATGCATGGAGAAGGATTTGCCTGCTTCTTCTCACAATCTTCAATAGTCTGATCTTCAAATTAAAGAAAACCACATCTCTGCTTCTGATCACTTTCCTATCACGTGGATCCCATAGTCTGTACCCAAACTCATCCTCTGAATACCCCAAAAATATGCACTCTTTGGTCTTTTTATCAAGCTTGGATCTCTCATCTCTAGGAATATGAACAAATGCTCTACAACCAAAGACTCTCAAATGCTTATAGGAGACATCTTTCCCCAACCAAACTCTCTGAGGAACATCACCTTCATGAGGAACTGAGGGGGAAAGGTTAATCAGGTACACGGTAGTGAAGATTGCCTCCGCCCAAAAAGACTTTGGCAGCTTAGCATGAGATAGCATACACCTGATTCTCTCTTCAATTGTTCTGTTCATTCTTTCTGCAACTCCATTAAGCTGAGGTGTCTTCGGAACTGTCTTCTCAAGCTTGATGCCATGACTTTTGCAATAATTCTCAAATGGACCCCTGTACTCACCACCATTGTATGATCTGACACACTTGAGCTTTCTACCACTTTCTCTTTCAACTCTGTCATGAAACTCCTTAAAAGCTTCAAGTACCTGATCTTTATGTTTCAAAACAAAAGCCCACACTTTTCTAGAAAAATCATCAATAAAAGTCACAAAATATTGTGCACCACGATGTGATTTAGCATCCATAGAGCAAACATCAGTATGAACAAGATCTAAAGCATGCTTTCTTCTATGTGGGGGACGAGTATGAAATGCAACTCTATGTTGTTTTCCACCCAAACAATCAACACAAGAGTTTAAAGGCATACTTGAAATGTCGGGGAGATAATCTTTCTTGGAAAGGATGTGCATGCCCTTTTGACTCATGTGGCCAAGCCTCTTATGCCATAAATCACCGGAGGCATCATCTGCTACATTGGCATCTCCGCTACATACTCTGGCCTGCATAACATAGAGTGAATTCTGCTTCTTACCTCGAGCCATAATCAAACTGCCCCTAGAGAGTTTCCATCTTCCATCACAAAATTTGTTGGCATAACCTTCATCATCAAGTAGACCAGCTGAAATCAAACTCAATCTGATATCT
>OOIL02006764.1:617075-662708 GCA_900332095.2 Cuscuta campestris | reverse complement strand
TAGGATGAGAAGTACTCCCTGTGTGAAGTAATATGATAAGATGCACCAGAATCAATCACCCAGGTGCAGTCATCACAGGCTACATTTAATAGTCCATGATCACCGATAACAAATAAATCATCATCACTAGATGCCAAGGCTGTAGTGTTCTTCTCTTCTGGCTTCTGCTCGGAATTCTCATTTTTATCTTTTCTCTCCCTGGACATATCCCTCTTTTTCTTTCTGCAGAATCTCTCAATGTGACCCGGCTTCTGACAATAATGGCAAATGAAATCTCTCTTTCTGGATTTGGATCTCCCTTTGGACTTGTCTCTGTAATGAGGCTTTCTGCTCTTGCTTCTCCCCCTACTAGATTCTGGAATCACATTTGCTTCGGCTTGGCTAGGGTAACATGATTCTTTCCTCCTAGCCTCTTCATTCAAAAGACTAGCCTTGACCATCTCCATAGTCATCTTGCCATCCGGAGCAGAGTTGCTAAGTGAAACCACCAATGTATCCCAACTGTCGGGCAATGAGGAAAGCAACAACAAAGCTTGAAGTTCATCCTCCAATTTCATCTTCATTCCGGCTAGTTGGTTTACCACACCTTGAAACTCGTTCATGTGAACCACAATGCTATCACCATCTTTATATTGCAATTTAACAAGCTTCCTAATCAAAGAAGCTTTTCCCATAGCATTGTTCCTCTCGTACATGGATTCAAGTTTCTTCCACATCTCAAAAGCATTAGTTTCATTAGCAACATGTTGCAAAAAACTTAAAGAAACATATTGTCTGATTGATGCAATAGCTTTCCGGTTCAAGGTAGATTTCTCATCAACACCTGTTGGACGTTCTTTATACAAAATTGGGTCAAGCAAATCTTTAGAGCATAAATAATCCTCAATACGAATTTTCCAAATTGAATAATTCGTAGAGTCCAAACTAACCATTCCTTGAACAATTACTTTGTCATCCATCATAAACAACACAAGAAGCCAACCAAAAAATAATCAAGCTTTGATACCACTTTGTTGGGGAAGCACGAAACAAAACACAACGGAAGCGTATAATATCTTTTCTCCAAATTAATGAGATGAACAACAAAGCACTATATACTCCAAAAAATCAGCACCACCACCACAAATAAATAGCAACGGAAATAAAATAAAGAACACACGATTTACGTGGAAACCCCAAATCGGGGAGAAAACCACGGCCGCTCAACAACGGCTCCAAACTTCCACTAATCACCAAGAATCAAGTGGGTACAACAAGTTCTCCTCTCTAGTAAACACTAGAGGCATACACAATCAACAAGGAGCAATATTGGAACAACAACAATCAACAATTCACCATAAAATGGAGTAAAAACTCACAAAAAACGCAGGTCTAAAAACGCAGCTAGAAAACAACCTTCTGGGCATCAAAATGAGAATCTGACCGTTGGATTTGAAGAGGAGTATGTGAGGAACACTCTAGACCAGGATGCTCGTCTTCTTCCTTCCCAGATATGTGTGAGTGTGCGACCTTTCACTTCTGCAATTGACGGACGGTATAAACGGCAAGGGCAAACACAGAAAGAAAAATATAAGTACAACTCTATAAGCATAAAGTACAAAAAGAATGGACGGAAAAAGTGCATATTTGCAAGGGGTACCTAACCCTTTTTACCATTTATTATATATATATATATATAAAATATATATATATATATATATATATATATATATATATATATATATAATATATATATATATATATATACTCCCTCCGTCCCACTCTCTTTGTCTACTTACCTTTTGGCACACCATCCAATGTACTTCTTTAATCCAATTTATCTTGTAATTTGTATATTAAAAATTATAGAAATTATATATTAATAATCTATATGTTAAGACAAATCAAACAAGATCACACATGACTATATTTAGGCTTACACATTGAGAGAATTTGGTGAATCAAAGTGCTTAGGTGAACAGTTCCAAAAGTCAAAAGTGGACAAAGAGAGTAGGACGGAGGTACTATATATATATATATATATATATATATATATATATATATATATATATATATATATATATATACTATTTTGTATAAAATAAAAATAACTCATTTCGTCTATACATAAAGTTTTATGATATTTGATTGAAATGATAATCACTTTAATTTATTTTATTAGTGAATTTATATTTAAAATAAAATTTACATATCGAGATGTACATTAAAATATTTTATGAAATAAGGATGTTTTTATTTTTCTTTAAATATTCTAACAAATATCCAAAAATATTCAAATGATTTTTTTGCGACACATACTCCATATTAAAATTAATTGTATTTTTAAATGTTAGGAAATCCTAGTTTAAGAAATAAAGAGATCTTTTACATATTTATTCTTTTCAATACTGAGTACATAATACTTGGAACAAGTCTGTAACAATAAGGATTCTTGCAGAGTTGGTGGATAGCTTGATACTCCCTCCGTCCCTAAATAGATTACAATTTTTTTCTCTCTCCTCTCGATAACTTTTGTTTGTTTACACGATTTCATTAAGTATTTGATAAAATAAAATATTCTTGTCACCTCTTGTTTTGTAGAACTTTTGACATAGTTTTTTAATATGTAATTTTTATATTTTATTGATATACCAATTCGTAAATAAAATAATTTCAAAAAATAGAAAATTTTACTCCGTAACCCGCAATTTGTAATCAAATTGGGGACGGAGGGAGTATAAGATACAAGAGATCTAAGGTTTGAATTCTAGAGATGGTGTAATGTTTTGGCCTATTTTCAAGAAAAAAAATGATTCCACCACGTGAACCGGCTGATTTTTACGGATTCGAAATAGTTCACTCTGTAAAGCAGTCCTTTTGTTCTCAGACACAAAATCGATTCACTGCGTAAAGAAAACCAAGGCGTATAGAAAATCTATGATTGGACCTAAGTTGAAGAGAATGCAACCTATCTAAAGAGTTGAATACTTAAATAAACTTAGAATAGAATGAAGAAAAATAAGAAGATCCGTATAAACCTAAAAAATATAATCCTTCTGTTTGTAATGGATTTTCCTACACACTATTCACAGATCATACTTAACTCACTTTGTTTGCTTATTTTTATTACTCATTACATAAAATAATATGAGTATAGTCTTATCACTTCAAATTTTGTAGAACTTTTCATTTAATTTTTTACTTGATGAATGTTATTTTTAAATTTTATCTCTATCATGAAATAAGTTGAATTGAAAATAAAATTGATTAAGCCTAATAACACTTAATAGAAAGATTTTCGGTAGAGAGAGGGGATAATAGAATGTGGCCAAGTTGAATTATTCTTCTTGCTGCTCCGAGTGATGTTGCACGACCTTCCACGTTTATCCCTTACTTTTTCATACCCTACCTATCATATCATACCTTTTTACTAATAATCTATCCATCACATCTTACTTTTACTCATCACATCAAAGGTATTTTTGGAAAGTCAACATAAAAATATCCCTCCCTTAAATCCTTAAAAAGTCAAAAAGAGAACTTCTTTTACGGACGGAGCGAGCATATTGTTATTTAATTAAATAAAATAATATTTTGAGAATATTTGACATAATAAATCTAAGAAAACTCTTTTTGTATCAATATCTAAAATTATTTTTATTTAATTTGAGGTCAAAATTTACTAATTTTGATTGAAAAATAAAAAATGGACAAATACTCATGGATGGAAGGAATATTATCATAGTTTTCAGAACCGGACCGGGGACCGAACCGGTCAAGGCACTGGTTCACTGGTTCACTGGTCGGACAGGTGGTTCAAGTGGTCGAACCAGTGGTTCACGCATATTTAAAAATTCAATATATATATATATATATATATATATATATATATATATATATATATATATATATATGTTTGCAATAGGGAACAAGGATTCATGCACGGATTAGGAGGCCTGAAATGAAGAAATTCAGACCCAAAATCAAGGAAGGGGCAGTTTGTGCATTGAAGAATTTCGTAGTGATGCGTAACAATCAGGATTACAAGACCACAAACCACCCTTTTACCCTGACTTTCTTTGAACACACACACTGGAAAGACTTAAGTGCATATCGATTTCCAAAATTCATGTTTAACTTCTGTCCTTTTGAGAAGTTATTGGAACCCTTGAGCCAGAATCTGCTAACTGGTAAGGATGCACATTTCAATTTTTTTGTAAAAACCTTTTTTGCAGTCCTTAAAATATTTCAATAAAGTTATTTATTATAACCTGTGTATTAACATGCCTGCCATTTTGCAGATGTGATAGGAAAAGTAATTGCAAGGACTGGAATTCAAAGCCGATTTGTTCTCGAAGTTCCACAGAGATTCATTGAGCTGGCTTTGGAAGATACAAGGTTATGATCTGTCCTCATAGCATGTATATTCAACTGAACTCTATTTCTAATGTAAAGTTACCAATATTTGGTTTCATAGGGGACAACAACTACGGTGCACTCTTTGGGGAGACTACATTGAAAAGTTCAATGAATCTGTTGGTGCAGGGATCACGAATCCTATTCTAATCGTGCAGTTTGGCCGCCCAAAGGAATACATGAGTACCAATCTATGTTGCACTAATTTGAAGCATTTTACCATCTTTACTTATTTATATCCCATTTTACAAAACAACTTTTCAATTCCAGAAGAAGTGTCTATCTCCACCTCATTCCATGTGACAAAACTAATCCTAGACAATGATTGTGAAGAAGCAAAAAAATTTCTAAAAGCTTTCAAGAATGGGGATGAGGATAGCAGATCCTCAAGTACTTTCACACTCACCCAAAGTAGTGAAGTAACAGAAGATTCCAGTGCTAATTTGAGGATTACAACCATCAAGAATCTACTTACTGAAACATCGGTTAAACTCAACTATTACAAAAATTATTTACTTAGCCCTATTGCTTATATTGTGTGCTAACTATACCGATTACAGGATGGGTATTACTGGATAATGGCTGACATAGTTTCTGTGGAAAACTATAAGGATTGGTATTACTTGGCCTGCAACAACAAAACATGTAGCCGAAAGGTTTACGTAGACGGAGATTGTTTCCGCTGTGAACAGTGTGCAAAAACAATGACATTTGTGGAATACAGGTAAAAGTGGTTGTCAATGTCATGAATTATTTGTTTCAATGTTAAAATCAAAAGGGGAACAAAGTGTGTGAAAACAGAATATAAATTTTTAAATTAACCATTATTTAGGTACAAAGTTACAGTGACTTTGATGGATGAGAGCGGACATGCAACATTCATTCTATGGGATCGAGAGTGCAAAGAGATAATGGGAATTTCAGCATCAAAGCTGAGAGACATCATGATCGAGGTATGTCTTATATTCACTGCAGGCCAAACTTCTGGGCCGGTTACTGTGTTTGAATTTGGGAGAGACCAAATTCAAACACAATTTGTGTTTGAGAGACCAAATCCATTATTTAAAAAAACAAAATTTATAAAATAAGAAGTTATATTTTTTATTTTATAATTTACACAACATTTTTAAAATATTTAAATGAGTTAATAGTTTTGTGATATGAAGTTCATATTAGAATCAATTGCATCAATATTTTAGAATTTGAATCATAGTTTCAACAATACATTTTTAAAATTTTTAAAAATAAAAAAAAGTCTATTTAGAATATGTATACTTGTATAATTTAAGAATGTAATATATAACTAATAATGTCTTCATGCAACAAAAGGGATTGTAGCTAGATGGTAGATAGCCTCTCATGCGAGTAACAGGTTGTGTGTTCGAAACCCACTGGAAACAATGTTTGAGACATTTGTGCAAAAAAAAGATTTCTGGTCAAACCGGTCCGAACCGGACGGTCCGGTCCGGTTTTTAAAACTATGAATATTATAAAAGAAACACACACTGAGAAAGAAGGCGATGTTGTACTTAAATTGGGTCTTGGGTCCCAAACAATTTATAAGTGGCCCTCCATCGTCGGGCTACAAGTTTGGGTAAAAGCAAACAATGGGTGAATGAAGTTGATAGTAAAAGCAAACAATTGGCTAACTTCCCTAGAGGTGAACTTCCTATTAGGTATCTCGAGCTACCCTTATCCTCCCATCGTATTTCAGGATCTGATTATGCACCACTCTTCATGAAAATTGACGCGTTCCTTGGGAAATGGAGTACCTTGAAAATTTCTTATGCTCGAAAACTGGAGCTGATTAGAGCAGTGATTCAGGGGGTGGAATCATTTTGGCTCCAAGCCTTCCCAGTTCAGAAGACTGTGCTTAACCGTATTACTACTCTATGCAGAGACTTCCTATGGGGCAGCAAGTTTGCTAAAGTGGCATGGGCTGACATTTGTAAACCCAAAAATGAAGGGGGTTTGGGCTTGAGGGATGCTGAAACCTGGAATAATGCTCTTCTGTGTAAAGCCGTATGGAACATTGCTGCGAAAAAGGATTCACTTTGGGTGATTTGGGTTCACACTGTTTATCTGCGCAATGAATGTGTGTGGGTGTGGCAGCCCAGGAAGAGACACTCTGTCTTCTTTAAAAGGCTTGCCTATGTGCGAGAGCTTTTGGTACAAAAGCTTGGTGGCCATAATTCCTCATTGGAAGTGGCTATGCAAGAGTTTTGTATTGGCGATAATCTCTGTCCGAGTAAGGTTTATGATTTTCTTAGGGACAAGTCCAATCCCAAGCCTTGGATGGCTTTCATATGGCATTCTCTAATTCCTCCTAAGTGCTCCTTTACGATGTGGCTGGCGCTTAGGGGGGGATTTCTTACCAAGACCAATTTGGAATTCCTTGGTCTTCTTATGGAGTGTGAGCTTTGTGGAGATGGAGTCGAGGATATTAGCCACCTCTTCTTTGGATGCTGTGTGTCAAAGCAAATTTGGGGGGCCATTAGGCATTGGCTACAGATTGATGCCCAACTGACAACCTTGGACAGAGTCATCAGGTGGTTGAGGACGGCTAGACGAGGAGATCCTATCCTGAAGAAGGCACGGAGGATAGGGTTGGCATGCACCATATTCCTCATCTAGAAACAGCATAATGCCTTCCATTTTGAGCGCAAGCCTATTAATATTGATGGTGTGATTTGTAATATCAAAACTATGGTTTATTGTGTTTTAGGCCGTGTGCGGCCAAATGTTCATCTTACTTTTTAGTTTGGGTTAGCCTGCGTGCCTTGGTTTTGGGGTTGGTTTTCCCCTTTTATGTATGAGGGTGTCCCGTTGAGGTGCTTGATGTAGTGGAAGGGTTGCTCCTATTCCTAGCTCGGGTATGCCCGTTCTATTTGTATATTCCTATTCTCTTTCTATTTACATTTTCCACAAAAACAAAATCCTACTTGGAGCTCACAAAAAATGGGTTTAGTGAGGGTGTGTTTGCCAATGTTTTTAGAACCGAATTGGACCGGTTAGTCCAACCGTTTGGAATGCGAACTGGTGAGCACTCTAGTCTGGTTCAAATGTAAAACCCGGATCTGCATTGATCCGCTCAAACTCAGTAGACCTGGCAGAATCGGAGGACCGGGTCGACCCGCTGGACTCGCAAGTTTCTTCTGAAAGTTTTTATTTTTATTTTTTTGTCTATAAAATAAAATGATGGAGATAAAATTTGAACACTAAACCTCACCATACATGTAACACCCCACCCTGGATGATCCGAGTCATCCAGACCGGAGCGCTAGCAAAACCAAATTTACTTTGTAAAACATTTATTTATTTAGATTTAGTTTTCATTTTAATAATTAAAGAGTTTAATTGTTATTATTTCAAAAAAACTTAAAATAAGAACGTTTGAGAGTAAACACAAGTTATGGTTCGAGCCCGAACCAACATAAAGTAAGTTCAATAATTTATCATTATAAAAAAAATAATGCAGAATTCTTTTATCAACGCGATCTCCACGTCTATAATTTCCCTCCTCAGCAGTTGTTCCTTTTGCTAGTATCTACGCGCAGTTAAACACTACACGCTTAGCATAAATGTGACTATACTTTAAATCATTTATTATTGTTTTTTTTAAATCATTTATTATTTTTTTCTTTGTCCGTTCTTTTTTTTTTAATTTGCTGGCCGTAAGAAAAAACAACATTTCTTCTCAATGTTTTTTTAAATAGGTTTATTTGCATACTTTTTTGTAATGATTTTTAAAGATAAACATGCACAAAAATATAAGAACATGATATATAAATCTAAAGGTTGGGGTCAACAAACACACCTTTAGTGTCAATTCAAACAAAATGATAGCTTGACAAAGTTGATGGATTCCCTAACAACTCTCATGTCTCTCAATCTCCCTCGACAATGCCCCTTTTTTGTAACAAACTCACACACTCTTAATCTTTATTTTTCTTTTTTTCTCTCAAGTGGTCATGGGTTTCTCTTCCTAAGAGACCCTATTTATATGGAGAAAGAGAATTTTAGAAGTGAAAGGAAAGGGTATTGAAAAGGAGCAATGCTAGGTTTACAAACAGAATGATTACAAACTTTACAAGCGTACTATTTATGGTTTAAATTATCATTTTAATTTTTTAGACTATTTAATTTTTTTTATAAAAGTTCACAAATAGTAAGTTTGTGACCATTGTATTTGTGAACTAAGAATTTCCAATGAATAGTCTTAGTTTAATATTTTTTAATTACAATAAATTAATTCACCACTCTATTAAATGTGATGAATTGAATAGAGGTGTTACAAAACTTTTTTCTCTTTTGGCGTGAGTAACAAGATGGGAAAACTTAAAGTTTTTTTACTCCCTTTGGTTAGTATTACTTGTCTAATTTCTATAGTTTTGGTTGCCAAATATATTTAGAAAAATATAACAAAACTTAAACGGTTAAGTTCCATATTTTTCACACATCATTTTAACATAATTTATTTATAGAGAAAACAGGTTCTCTTGAATGAATAATATTATTCGGATATATAGCAGAGAGGCAAAACTTATTTTACTTCTTTCATTCAACCTATCTAATAATTTTAATCATTAATGTGTTAATTCTAATTTGTAATTATTTTTTAAAGACTAGTAACATTTTTTAAGTAGCAATTTTTATCCACATTTAAATTTAATTAAATGAATATATATTTTTTTTCAATTTTTAAGACTTTTCATTTCTTTGTACTAGAAGGTCAAAATTTTCCAAACCGGTTTCTGGTGCATTACAATACAACTCTCTAAGATTATAACCACTTAAACTACTCAACACTTATTATCAAAGTCATGCAGAATAGTATATATACTCCGTATATTATTTTTTATTTGTGCTGAGTGAATTTTAAAAAAACTTCTAACTAATTGTAAGAAATTAAAGAACATGGTTGTGTTGTGTGATTATTTTATAATCTTTTAAAATATTTCAAAGTAAAGTATAAATATTATTTTTTATGAAATAATAATGAATAATTTATATCTAAACAAATATTATCATCTATAAAATTAAAAAACATATACTAATTATAATAAAATATGGAAAGAGTATATAAACAACAACAACAACAATATCCCAGTTGAATCCCACTACAGTAGGGTCTGGGGAGGGTGTGTGTACGCAGACCTTGCCCCTACTCGAAAAAGAGTATATAAACAATGACATTGAAAATAACATGGAGAAAAAAAAACACAATTTTAAGTATTTTATTTAACATTGAGAATAATATTTACATCTTTTCTTAATATGTATGTCCGGTTCAAATGGAAAGATTAAAGTTAGACGAAGGAAGAATGTGCTGCGTATTTTTTATCTTTACAAATAGTGCACGAAATATGATATTATTTAATTTTTTATTATCTAAACATAAATATGAATATTATATACCAAGTAACACTACAAGAATCTCGCGTATAAGCTGCAAAAAAATAGTGGGAGATTTTTCTGCCTCTAATTAGCTGCAGAGTAGAGGGGGAATATTCACCCTCTGTTTTAAATTTTTATTAGTGGGTAACATTTTCGTCTCTAGTTTCTTAGCTAATTGAAATAAATTTCATTTGTATAACCGGGAGATTAAAGTTAAATAAAAAATAGCGGGAGAAATAAAAATTTAAATTTTTTTTAAAAAATATTCGAATTAGAGGCGGAATAGTCCCCCACTAGTATCAAACACAAAAGAGTCAGATTTATCCCTTGCTAAATCCGTAAATATACAAGAAAAAAGATGGAACTAGAATAAGGGTAATATTTCCCCCTCTAATTTAAAAATAAAAAGAGTGTGATAAATTTGTGTGGTATGTAGGGGTGTTCATTTATAGATCTGGACCGGAAAACCGACCGAACCGGACCGATCAGTCCAGACCGAACCCGGACCGAAAGGATTTTGGATCGATTTTCAGTCCGTATTATTCTTAATTGCGAGTTTCGGTCCGGTCAGGTCATTACCCGATTACCTGTCGGTCCGGACCCATAACCCTACTTATATTTAATTTTATATTCTCCGTTCAAAGAACACCACGCATAGAAAAGTAAGAAAACAGCCCAACCTTATCCGACCTTAAATCCTTAATCGCCATCGCCTGTGTTGTTCGAGAGCAAAGGATTCGCCGAGCGAGAGCCTTCGCCGTCTCGCAGAGTCCCAGGCTCCCAGCCATCGCCAATTCGCCGAGAGCCTTCGCCGTTAGTCCTACTGCCCAAGTGCCCAGCGCCGACTGCCGAGCTCCGACGGCCTAGTCGCACACTGCCCAGCACCGAGTCGCCGACTCCCTCAATCCCAATTGAATCAGGTACGGTACTCATCTCGTCTCCCTCGTCTCCTTCTCTATAATCCCTAGTCTTCTTCTCTATTAGGTTTCTTCTTGTTAAATTATTCCCATGTTATTTGTAGGGCTTAGCAAAATTGTTTTATTCTTAGATTTTTTTCTCCAAATAACATTTGAAACTTTTAAATTTGGCTAAGGTATTGAATCAAAGTTGATTGTCAATTGTTAAAAAAAAACAGCAATGTCACCAAGCTTTGTATTTTCGTTTCAGAATAAAAAAAACAGCAATGTCACCCATTGCAGATTCTTTGCAATGTTTCTTAAAGAAATTTTGAAAAAAAAACAGCAATGACTTTAAAAAAAACAGAAATGTCACTGTTAACTTTAACAGCCTGATTACTCGAGTTTTCTAACATTTTTTTTGCCAGGTTTGATTGTTTGAAGCATGAAGCAATCAATTGATTGTGCGCAATCACAGTCACAGGAAGTGCCTTCAACGAATGTTTCTCATGACTCATGTAGAGACAGTTCAAAATGAAGATACAAGTCTTTCGACAACGGGTGCCTCAAAATCTCATGTACCAGACCCTAACAAAAAACCTAGGCCTGGGCGTCGGTATATTGTGAAAGGACTGAAAAGAAGGGCAGAGTACTGGAATGATTATGAGTTATTCCTAGATGATCAAGATAATGTTCGAGCAGAATGTGTACATTGCGACTCTACTTTTGCTGCTGATTCCGCTCGGAACGGGACCAAAAACTTGAAACTGCATCATGCTTGTTGTGAAAAAAATCCACTGAATAAAGGCAAAGGTAAACAATCTACAATTCACTTAGAACCTATTGATGGTGAGGAAGGAGATGTGCGTGTAAGAAGTCGAGTGGTTAATTTAGATGATCTTAGAGAAGCTTTAACTTATATGATTGTGTTAGATGAGCTGCCTTTTAGATTTGTGGAGAAACCTGGATTTCGACACCTTATGTCTCTTGCGGTACCAAATTTTCATATCCCCTCCCGTATCACAATTGCAAGAGATTGTTTTAACTTTTACTTGAAAGAGAAGGAGAAACTAAATTCTTCAAAATTATGTGAATGAAAATATTCTAATTGTTCAATTATATGGAATTCTTTGTTTAATTTTTGTTACCCCAATTTGATTTTCGATTTTATATTTATTGGTATATTTTTATTCTAATTGTTCAATTATGTGGAATTCTTATCGTAAATCAGTTTTAATGATGATTTTTTTAAACTAAAAAAAATGAAAGAATCAAAATTTATTGTGTCTTGGTTTTTGTTCCCACCTACCAGTTTTAAAGTAGGTTTGATTGTACAAATCCGGAGAGTTTTTTTAAAGTTGTGATTTTGGAACAACAAAATATTGTCATGCTTAGGTTTATTTGTTGGTATTTGGATATCTACTTGTCACATATCGTAATATATTTATTACCATTATAATTTATTTTTATACTCCCTTGCCCAAAAATAAGGTTCCCATTATGGAATACAAATATGTTTAAATAAATTTTTATTAAGATGCAGAATATGGATCGTACTTGGATGTATGAGAGACTTTATCCTGGGAGAAAAGGGTTGAAAACTGAATTCATTGAAGGGGTGAAAGAATTCGTTAGAAAAGCAAAGGAACTTCCACAATTTTTATCAGAGGGAGGGATTCGATGTCCATGTGTGAAATGTGAATGCATGAACATATTAAGTGAAACAGATTTAAGAGCTCATTTATACAAATATGGATTTCAGCCTAATTATTGGACATGGACAGAACACGGGGAGGATAAGCCAATGTTTGATATTAGAGATGACTCAGTTGATTCTGATTGATGATTTAAATGAATTTGAGACGATGGATCATATGGTTTGCGATGCTCTTAGACAAACGTTGAGCTCAAAAATAAGGAAACAGTAGTAGTAATTCAAAAGAAGGAGACAATGGCCGAAAGATAGATACTTCACATACATATTTCAGATAGTTAAGCCTAATTGTATAGGCAGGGGACATCATAGAATGGAATAAAGCTAACAAATTAGAAAACACCATAATGACTCCATAAAAGTTAAGACTAATGAAGTAAGTAAAACTAAACTAAAAGCATGAGTTCCCAACAACCATCATTTGAACCGCAACTTCATCCTGTGATGGCTGCTGCTCCCCTTCCCAGAGGGGGGACCCCTCTTGTGATGGCCGCCGCCGCCCCCCTTCCCAGAGTGAGGACCCTTCATCAAAGTGCTCCCTCTCCCTCTCATGATTTGCTGAGAAGGTCCACAGAGGAAGGGGGCGGAGCGTCCGGTGCAAGCCGCATAGCAGTGGCCAAGTGGCGTGAGACGAAGTTCCTAAGAGCACGCACATCAGAACCACAAATTCAGACCAGCCTTCACAAAAGCTATGAGCCCAATCATACGATTCTGCTCATTGAAAACCGGACAACCCGACTCTCGAAGAGTGGCTAGCCCCCCCCCCCCCCCAAAGCCAGATATTTGGACGAGTGGAAGCTTCATCCTGTAGGTCAACATTCGTGGCTCATCAAAAAACTCATTGCCCACTGTTTCTCTATTTGGCATATTTCTTGGGGGCTTTTTCAGAATCCCCAAGCGGTGCGGTAGGCAACCCTCGTAGCAAAGGAAGTATCCTCCCATTCACTCAGTTCCTCCGCCCTTGCTCTTGAAATGATACTGCCATAATCCAAATCTATACTAGAGGCCGTCGGCAAAGGGTAAGCCACAACCCCTTTGAAGTAGGAGTAGGGGATTTTGAGGCGATGCACGAAGGAGAACACTCGGTCTCCCACGGCAAGACCATCTAATCGATTACTCTCCTCCTCCTCCAGGTTAACCCATTCAAACTGCTCCTCGAGTTCCAGCCTCTCCCCCACCCAAAACAGCCCTAGATCACATCCAGCATCGGAGGCCACGAACACGCAATTCCATCTTAATCCCAGATCATCTATGTGTCTCGCATGAATGTATTCAACAGTGCAACCACTAGGCAAGATGTGCTCCACCGTGAGGATGAGCCCCCGTGGGTGGACACAGATCCCACCGCCGGTGGTGACGACGCTCTCCTTGCCTATTAAAATAGGCTACCTCCACCAATTAATTAATAAAAATACTAAACTTACTTCCATGGCGTTACAGTTTGAGTTGGGGATCACTTAGGAAACAGGCTCTCTATTTTCGAGTAGGGACAAGGTCTCCGCAAACACCAATGTTTTGAGAATCGGACCAGACACCGAACTAGACTAGCCACTTGGTCAAGAGTCAACCGGTCGAGCAGGGTTGGCCGGAAGATATTGACGGTGGAGGTAGCCTATTTTAATAGGCAAGGAGAGAGCATCGTCACCACCGACGGTGGGATCTGTGTCCACCCACGGGGGCTCATTCTCACGGTGGAGCACATCTTGCCTGGTGGTTGCACTGTTGAATACATCCATGCGAGACACATTGACGATCTGGGATTAAGATGGAATTGCGTGTTCGTGGCCTCTGATGCCGGATGTGATCTAGGGCTGTTTTGAGTGGGGGAGAGGCTGGAACTCGAGGAGCAGTTTGAATGGGTTAACCTGAACGAGGAGGAGAGTAATCGATCAAATTGTCTTGCCATGGGAGACCGGGTGTTTTCCTTCGTGCATCGCCTCAAAATCCCATACTCCTACTTCAAAGGGGCCGTGGCTTACCCTTTGCTGACGGCCTCTAGTATAGATTTGGATTATGGCAGTATCATTTTAAGAGCAAGGGCGGAGGAACTGAGTGAATGGGAGGATACTTCCTTTGCTACGAGGATTGCCTACCGCACCGCTGGGGGATTCTGAAGAAGCCCCCGAGAAATATGCCAAATAGAGAAACAGTGGGCAATGAGTTTTTTGATGAGCCAAGAATGTTGACGGTGACTTACTGGATGAAGCTTTTAGTCGTCCAAATATCTAGCTTTGGGGGGGCTAGCTGGAGAGTCGGGTTGTCCGGTTTTCAATGAGCAGAATCGTATGATTGGGCTCATAGCTTTTGCGAAGGCTGGGTCTGAATTTGTGGTTCCGATGTGCGTGCTTAAGAACTTTGTCTCACGCCACTTGGCCACTGCTATGCGGCTTGCACCGGACGCTCCGCCCCCTTCCTCTGAAGCTTCTGTGCCTCAGCAAATCATGAGAGGGAGACGGAGCACTTCGATGAAGGGTCCTCACTCCTTTGTGAAGTATCTATCTTTCGGTCATTGTCTCCTCCTTTTGAATTACTACTACTGTTTCCTTATTTTTGAGCTCAACGCTTGCAATGGTATTATCGTCTTGAGCCTGTCTGGAGGTGTCAGTGCACTGTCAGTGGTACAGAGCCAAGTCGAGAGTGTTGCGAGTTAAAAATTTCCTGCAGCAACAATGGCTTCTAACAAGCACTTTGTTCAACCTGTAATTCCTCGTTTTGGTGGTTATTATGATCATTACAACATGTTGATGGAGAAATTCTTGACGCCAAAGGGGTACTGGCGGGTTGTGTATGAAGGAATCAAGGAACCAACAGTTGGTACGGCGATGACAGAAGCTTAATGAACAGAGTTGGAAGGGCGTCGATTGATGGATCTCTTAAGTATTGTTGCTTTGCTTAATTTACAGATTAATCTTTGGTTATGCTTATCCTGCTTATGGCTGCTTTAACATTCAGCAACTCTGTTTTTGGTGTCAGTACTGGTGATATGCATTGTGCTCTTTGCAACCTCTAAACATGCTTCATAGTTTTGTCACTCAATTGTATTAGCACTGACCAAATTTTCAGGATCATAGTTGCAGAAATGGCAGTTTCTAAAAATATTGGTGATGCCTTCATTTCTTGGTGAAGGTCAGGGACAGATGTTCATAGATACATTCTTTGTTTTATTCTCCTGTAATTCTTTGTTTGTTTTTACCTAAATCCAAAGCCCGACGATGGTGGGCCACTTATAAATCGTATGGGAGAAGTCATTGGAGTCAAATTTCACAACAAAGGATACATACCCTTATACTACCTTCTTGCCAACAAATGTAATTGTGAGGTGGTGGAATCATTATAAGAAGTTCAGGTAAATAATCTCTTTCTCTCTCTCTTTCTCAAACTAGGGCTATCATTGGAATTGTTTGATCAGAAGTGATCTATGAGTTGAGCTCTATTTTTGTCTGAGTTTGCTTTGCCAAAGATGGCATAAGAAACAACCCAAGTAACCAACTATATTGATGACAACACTTATTTATTAGATAGAGAGGGGCTGGTGTGCAGAAAGGCCAACCTAGGAGAACCCATAGGTTATCAACGGCTAATCTTTAATATCACTATGGGTGAGTGGCTGACTAAATACATGCTGTAGTATTTTATCTTATATTCTGTCCGTGTATTGGCCAATCTTTTATTATTGAGTTCCTATAATTAACTGCTTATTGGTGATTTATGTCTACTACGGCAAAGTTAATGTATTTCTCCACTGTATTCGCTAGGGAGTGATTATTCTCTTCTGCTTCTTTTGGTTTTAATTTGGGTGGTTTATGGTAGGGCTGTCAACGGATAGCCGAAAATTTGATTATCGTCCGCATCCGTATCCGTTTAAAGAGGAAATATCTGCATTCGTTTTAAACGGATATTATCCATATCCGATTAAGAATATCTGATTATTAAATGGATACAGATTTGGTAATTGTATATCCGATCTGTTCAAAATCTGATCCGAATATGCTTCCGTTTAAATAACCGTTTATCTGAATATCCGATCTGTTATATATAGTTTTTCTTAATTTTTTATGTTTATATTTTGTTTTTCTATTGATATTTCAAAATAAAAGACATTAATAAATGGGTAAACACATAAAATATGTACTGACATATAAATATATGTGAATATGTGTGCTATGTATATCTTCTTATTATATAAAGTTATCGTAGAATATCATAAATTATGAAAACAAAGAAAATAATTATCTCATAACAAATTATACTTGATTTAATAATAGGTTGACTTTAATCTAATATAAAACTAAAGTTTTGTTTAATTTGATTTTAAAAATTGGAAACGGATACGGATATATCCGATATCCGGCCGATATCCGACGGATGCGGATACAGTTTTGATTTTCAGTATCCGTCAAGATCTGTATCCGAATTCGAAATCAGACAAAAATAAACGGATACGGATTTGGTAATGACACATCCGATCCGATTAACATCCGGACCTAAATCTATTTGGGTTTGGAACGAACCGGACTAGAAATACTTAGGATAGAACCAGACCGATTGGACCGAATAAAAATGTACTCCCTTCGTCCCAATTTAAATCGTCTGTTTTGCTTTTTGGGCATATTTAATGAAAATAAAAAATATTGATTTTCCGAAATTGCCATTACTTTTTAGAAGGGGTGATGATGAATGAGAAGATAAGGTGAAGAAGAGTGATTTATTTTAGGGGTAGTTTAGGTATTTTATTTTTAAAAGTTTACGAAAATAACTAACAGAAAACTTATTTTGGGACGGAGAAAAAAGGTAAACAGGCAATTTAAAATGGGACAGAGGAAGTAATTTTTTAATTATTTTGATCAATTAAATATATATTAGGTTTTGATGGTTTGTCTTTCACAAAAAATATTTTAGGCTTTTTATTTTGTAGCGTACAAATAGAAAAAACCATAGACAACCTAAAAATAGATACTCAACATGGACTACTTCTATGTAGAATAATAAAAACTAATGCGAAACTTTTTTTAAAAAAATTTCTTAACGAAAACTTTTTTAATTAAATAAATTAAATATCTATTCAAGTAAACATCAAAGTTTATTACGAAACTTAAAAAGTAAAGTTTACGTTTTTAGGTCTTTTGGGTCCAATAGAGTTATTAGGTCCATTTTGTCCAATCGGTCCGGACCTAATTCATTTTGACTGGACCGAACGATTCAGTTCGATTGGTTATTTTGGTCCAGACCTAAACATGGATAGCCCTAAGTAAAGTGTGATCACGTGAAAAGAAAACATTCAATTTAATTTGGGACGGAGGAAGTAATATTTAGAATATTTTTTTTTCACACAAAAAAAAGGAGCGTAAGAAATAAGTCAATATTGCACATACCTATCTAATTTGTGTGACTTGTCAAGGAGGGAGAATTTCTTTCCATCTCTTCCCTTAACCTCCCCCAACTAGAGAATTAAAACTAGTGGTACATGACTATACTACTTAGAGGTGGCAGGAATCCCAAAATCGTTGTCCTGATTCGAAATATTTTGATCTCGTCTTTATAATGTTCCGTTTTGTTAGGGATGCAAAATTTTTATCTCCAACCCGTTTCAAACCGTTTTAAAATTGGACAGGACCGAGACATATAAATATTTTCTCGTTTCATCTCATTGTTTTGTATATATGTACATATCTACTTATTTATATAATTATATAACACAAAAATATCACAATTCTTGTTTTTACCAAAATAGATAAAAAAATATCCATATTTGGATATTCTAAAAAATGGACTAAGACCAAAACACAAAAAAATCCAAACCGTTTTAACCCGATCCATCCTAATTTGTGGCTCATAGTTAAAATGAAATTTATAGTCCTGACTTTTGAGGAGTTTCCTTATTATTTTGACTCTTCAAAAAATATTTTACATAAATATATCATTTTTTCATTACTTTACAAGTCAAACATTCTAATTAATATATTGTATATTAATTAGATAAAATAATATTTTGAAAATATTTGATATAATAAATCTAATAAAACTATTTCTGTAACAATATCTAATACCATTTTTATTTAATTTGAAAACAAAATTTACCAATTTTGGCCAAAAAAAAATCAAAAGTCAACAAATAACGGAGGGAGTATCAAATTTTGAGCAATGACAAAGTAAGAGAATGTGAACTCGTTCCGTATTGTCCGATCCCGAATAAAGACAAAGAGAAATAAGCCTATGGCCCGAACGGTTCCGAACCATTTGAAAAAAAACCGAACAAAACGCGGGATGGTATAAAATTCAAACCATCCCGACCCGTGCCCACCCCTAATACTATTTCGTGAGATGATTAATGAAAATATAAAAAAGAAAAAGAATGAAATTTGACCATATAAATTACTACCTCCGTCCCATTTTAAATTGCATGTTTGCTTTTTTTCTTCGTCCCAGAATAAGTTGTCTGTTAATTATTTTCGTAAACTTTTAAGAGTAAAATACCTAATCATAATCAATTTTGAATAGTTGAACATTCAATTCCTTAGAGGACCAAAATTTGTATAACTGCCACTTGTCATGTATAACTGCCACTTCCATTTGATCGTTAAATGTGGGCCTATACTGATGGTCAGTGAGTTTGTGCTTATTGGTGCTAACGATAGGATTTATGATCAGCGGGATAGATTTTTGTGATAGATGTCCAAATAGAAGGCATATTTTTAACCTAAATGTGTAATGCAGGATCTTTAGAGAGTAGAAGAGTATTCAAATCAACGGGTGGGAGGGGTATATATAGGTTACGTGTTACCCATTATTATATTATTATTATTATTATTATTATTATTATTATTACTATTATTATTATTATTATTATTATTATTATTATTATTATTATTATTATTATTATTACTTTTATTCCCTCATTAATATTTTTTTTAATGTATGCAGGATACGTCAAAGGATTTATTGGGGCTAATATAGTGCATGTTGAAGATATATACTCTTGGTGTAAAATGAATTCATGAGGTGACAGGGGAGCAGCTGTGGGCATAAAGTGCAGTGCACAATGCTTGAACATTAGTTTACATTCCATACAAACACATGGATACATACATAAAGGAAATGTACATTTATTTGGCCAATTGTGAGTGTAAAAGATGTACTTGAACAAATGTATCATTTCTAGTCTAGACTTGATAAGTACAGATCTTCCCTGGACTGATGGTCTTGTAAGATGTAGCATGTGATAAAGTATATCATCATTATGACTCTCACCTAGCATACATCCTCGTAGGATGAAAAAAATTTGGCACCAAAATTAGAAATCAATTTTGCAACTGGATGTGGCCTTACAGATATGATATATGTTCCCTTTTCTTCTTTTTACAATTTAAGGATGAATATGTCAATTTTTATTTAAGGTGTGGTTTAGCAAAAGAATGAGTGCAACACCCTTATTATACTCAACAGAACCAAAATATTATCAAATAATCACTCAAGTTAAATAAAATTACATGTAAAATTTACCTTTAAGAGAGAAGTTCTTCAGCTCAAACGTAGCCTATAAAATCACAAACCTGAAAGTCAAAAGGAGAACTACAATAGAGTTGGGGATCACTCTTCCAAATTGCCTTAAAGATATATATCCCTAAATCCAATAGTGATGGCTTTATGTCTTAAAGAGTTCTTGTTAAACCGAATATAACAACCATTATAGACTTTTTGTATATCTTTAAGAGAATGGGTAATTATATTAACGCAAAGTATAATTAATCTACTTATGAAAGAACAATAAGAACTAAAAGTCCTGACCTAATTTTGGCAGATTATTGACTTTGGCATTAATCTAAATAATTTTGATTTTGGCAATTAAGACTATTCACTAATACCCCTTTAGTCTTGTGGCATTAATAATAATCCTTGTTTTTTGCCCAAACCTCATGATCTTGCACTGATTAATGATTTTAGAGAAAAGTCAATCAAATTCATATGAGAGTAAGTAGACACAAGAAGTAATCATCAAAATAAAAAATGCAGAAACATGTGTCTTGTCCACCCCTAAACAGAACTTGAAGAATAACACAGACCTGTAAATAGCTCACATGTGTCTGGTCAAGCATGGCTACAGAACAGCTTCTGAGAATCAAAGAGAAGTAAGGGAATTTGAATAATAACACAGATCGTAAATGGCTCGCAACATGATGTCTTGTCAAGCATGGCTATGGAACAGCTTCTGAAAATCAAAGAGAAGTTAGGGAACCATTCTGCAATCAATGAATTAACTTAAAGGGAAAGCAATCAACAAATTTAAAGATCGTGAAGCAACAAACTATATTCTTGAAACATCATGAAATATCTTGCTTGCATCATAATCACCAGCTTTAGAACGAAACCTCCCATGCCAACTTGAAATCAAATACAACGTCATTATAGAGTTGTAAATTTTAGCTTTTCATGCAAAAGAAGAACGGGTAGAGTTCGGGAACTTAAAGGGGGTGGCAAAAACAGGCAATGTGATCAAGGCTTCTAGATTTGTTGGATTCGCAAGTAGCAAAGCATTATCGATAAGAACGAATTTGGGAAATACCTATAAATGTAACCTGTCAACTTCAAGTTTATTAGGGATACTAAGTTTCCTGAAATACCTTCTTAGGCATCTCCATATTTGATTTCTGTCCATATAGAAATATACATAATAAAACCTGTAGAAAAGCCCATTTACTTTCTCAGACTCTCCCGCACATAATTTCATCACATATCTTGAGTATGAATATCTATTAACAATATATGTCTATATTTCAATTCAATAATGATCAAAACATACACCAGAGAAAAAAAAATTGTTTCATAACTGGAAAGTTGAAGCAACAAAAATGCAGCTCAAAGAATTGAAGTACCTGAGGCTGTCCAAATTAATGAAATCCACAAAGCTCCACCCTTACACTCCATCTCAGATAGGTCTGCCACCAATTGGTCGAATTTCAATCGGGACAAACTGGATGATCGGAGTCAAGAATTTACCTCTACGACTATTTCTAATAGCAAGCGCTGAGATGAGCTTCGATTGGCTAAGCGTACCGGCAGCTTGATATATCCAAGCTCGCTGCTTGGAGGATTGGTAAATTAATGGAGATTTCCAGAATTCTGAGGATGAGGATTGATAAATAAGGATGAGGATATGAAATTAATCAAATATTTTTGTCTTCTTAAGTTTCGTATCTCGAGAGCGAAGAAGGCATGGAAGAAATAAAGTTCTGCAATTTCCATATATTGAAATATTTTGTATAGTTGAAGACAGAAAGAGAATCCACCACATAGATAGCTGAGGTGGTAAAAAATGTACAATAAATGGTTAATTTTATATATAATAAATTTAATTGAATAATAAGTATAACCAATATATGGTATCCTTCAATGGAAAAAATGGAAAAATGTCTATGTGTGTGTGTCTATATATATATATATATATATATATATATATATATATATATATATATATATATAAATCTAGCCAAACACACAATAAATGAATATAATTCACTATTAGCCAAACAAACAATATAGAACAAATCACTAAAACTCGATCATAATGCTTACTCTGTATCTGATGATAAAGACATCTATTAAGTATAAAATCTTCACACACCACTTAGAAAAATAGTATGAATCCCGTATAGGGGCTAATGCAACATCTCTTAATGCAAAATCCTATATAGGGCAATGCAACTACTCCTAATAGCGTCCAAAGTAAGCATTGGAATCCTACACATTTAAGAGCATATGTCAATGAGCACTTGCACAAGTGAGATGGACCTCTAACATCGGCATTGGAAGTAAGAAGCGTAGTTATATTGGCATAGTATAAAATTGACCGATGGTGGAAATCAAAAACTGGTCTGCATCGACAAAAAAATTAAAACATACCTTGCAAGTGATTCCTGAAATTGATGAACTTTTTTTCAAGTTCTTCCAACTTTAGATCCTTTTCTTCATTTGGTCTTAACACTTGTGCACACTTACTCACAGATTCATCTCCCTACTACTTTCCTGATTGTAATTTATTATTGAATTATAAAAAGGATCAGTACAGTCACATATGAGTTTAGAAAGGCAAACAACATTTTTCCTTTATACTTTTCAAAGAGGATGATCAAACTATGGCCATCAACTAACCTTTGATTTTTCAACTTCTTCATTTCTTTTAATACAAAAGCTCCATGTGAGTTATAATATCTTGATTTATAATAATTTAAATAATTCCAATTGGTAACCATGTGCACAAAAAATAAAAAATGAATGAACACAACCATTAATTTGATTAATTTGTAAGAATAAATATTAGTATCTGGCTATTTGATGACCTATGCTATTAGCTATATTCATTCAACAAATTAGACATTACTTCAAAAACAATCTTTCAGTTCACACTTTCACTTCATACCTTAATCTCACTTAGGCAATGAAAGACATATATAGAAAGGGCTAACAGTTTACATAAGATTAAACAGAGAATGAGAAGTAATACCAAATGCGATATGGCTCTGAGCCTTGTGTAGTTGTTGCCACGAATCGAAGATTACCGCATTCTTCTTCTGAGTGGTGAAACAAGGGAGGCCATCATATTCCTGCACACCGAACATATATTCTTTTTAAAAGCACATCTTGAATATTACTCTAGAATATCCAATATGAATTTTGTAGATATTTTTAAGGATTAAAAGATATTCTTACCGTGCAGGTTCTTAGACATTTGATGGAAGCTTGGGATAATGTTTTAGTGAAAAGGAATGTTGACGGAGTTGGATTTAGGGATGGAGGTGTTTTCGTGGCCTCTGATCCAGGCTGCGGTCTATTTTGGACGGGGATGAGGTCAGATGAAGAGTTCAAATTCTTCAATTTGGAGGAAGAGAATAACGCAGGCCTTTCCCTATGGGACAATGTGTTTGCTTTTGTCAATCGTCTCAATATTTTCTACTCCTATTTTGAAGGGTGCGTTGCATACCCTCTACCCACTGCATCTCTTGTACCGTCGGATTATGGGCGCAGCATTGCAACTGAAACAGTAGCAGATTTAACCCTAAACGAAGATACTGCCTTCGGCACAAGGGTGCCGCACCGCACGGCCGGTGGGATCTTGAAGAGGCCTCGAAGAAGCAAAAGAAAGGAGTGAATATGAAATTGTATGACCCTTCCAACTTGATGTCCTTCAAGTCGGGACTTCTGTTAGTCCAGATTTCCGGGTTTGTGGGTGGAAAGGCTATTAGAGAGTCGGGTTGTCTCGTTTTTGATGAGCAAGATTCAATTATTGGGTTGATAGCTTTTACGAAAGGTGAGTCACAGTTTGTTATCCCGATCTCTATTCTTCATATATTCGACTCGCACCACTTTGACTTGGCCATGAAGGTTCGGATGGATACTCCTCGCCCCCCCCCCCTCCTCCGCCTCTTCCTTTCGTGCAAGGAAGCAGTTCGAAGAAGCGCCATCACCCGGGCCAAGCCTCACCAAGGCCAGAAGNGGCCAATCAGGGCGGCATACATGTTTAAGGGGGCATGGACCTGACTCCACAGATTGTGGCAATTTTCGTGATAGAGATTTGTTGGTATAAACTGCTATTCTCAAGGCTCGTGAATCTGTTGTTTATGTTGTGACCTATGACTTACTAGGTACTATGTTTTACTATAAAATGTACACTCGTATTATTGTGATTTATATTTAGACTTGTTTTAGCTCAATTTGAATTCATGTGATAAAATTTAGGATTGAAATTTCAAGTTGCAGTTATTTAATTACCCAATAAAACACTTAGACACAAATCACAATAAAAAATTGAACTCAACCCATTAGCTTGTTCATTTCAAGTTCTTACTAACCCATTACATTTTTCTACACATTTTTTGATATTATATATTCTCTCAAAAGTTTTTGTTATTTATTGTGTAGATGACATGCTGAAGCGTTGCGGCAGTTTAACAATAGTGCCTTGCTATTCCTCCAAAGAACCTGTATTTTGGGGTTCGGGGATGGTTATAGACTGTGAACCCAACGCTAACGATTCTCATCACCTCACAGTTCTCACTACAGCAACGCTCTTTATGCGTACAGATAATATTTAACCTACTGATGTTGTTATTTAAGCGTACAACATCAGTAGGTACTATCAGTAGGTTAAATATTATCTGTACACATAAAGAGCGTTGCTGTAGTGAGAACTGTGAGGTGATGAGAACCGTTAGCGTTGGGTTCACAGTCTATAACCATCCCCAAACCCCAAAATACAGGTTCTTTGGAGGAATAGCAAGGCACTATTGTTAAACTGTCGCAACGCTTGAGCATGTCATCTACACAATAAATAACAAAAACTTTTGAGAGAATATATAATATCAAAAAATGTGTAGAAAAATGTAATGGGTTAGTAAGAACTTGAAATGAACAAGCTAATGGGTTGAGTTTAACTTTTTATTGTGATTTGTGTCAAGGTGTCTAAGTATTCTATTGGGTAATTAAATAATTACAACTTGAAATTTCAATCCTAAATTTTATCACATGAATTCAAATTGAGCTAAAACAAGCCTAAAAATAAATCACAATAATACGAGTGTACATTTTATAGTAAAACACAGTACCTCGTAAGTCATAAGTCACAACATAAACAACAGATCTACGAGCCTTGAGAATAGGAGTTTATACCAACAAATCTCTATCACGAAAATTAGCACAATTTGTGGAGTCAGGTCTATGCCCCCTTAAACATGTATGTCGTCCTGATTGGCCTTGGTGTTGGCTCCGGTGCTTCTGGCCTTGGTGAGGCCTGGCCCGGGTGATGGCGCTTCTTCCAACTGCTCCCTTGCACGAAAGGAAGAGGCGGAGGGGGGGCGAAGAGTATCCATCCGAACCTTCATGGCCAAGTCAAAGTGGTGTGAGTCGAATCTATGAAGAATAAGGGTCGAGATAACAAACTGTGACTCACCTTTCGTAAAAGCTATCAACCCAATAATTGAATCTAGCTCATCAAAAACAAGACAACCCGACTCTCTAATAGCCTTTCCACCCACAAACCTGGAAATTTGGACCAACAAAAATCCCGACTTGAAGGTCATCAAGTTGGAAGGTCATACAATTTCATATTCACTCCTTTCTTTTGCTTCTTCGGGGGCCTCTTCAGGATCCCACCGGTCGTGCGGTGTGGTGCGACACCCTTGTGCCAAAGGCAGTATCTTCGTTTAGGGTTAAATGTGCTACTGTTTCAGTTGCAATGCTGCGCCCATAATCCGATGGTTACAAGAGATGCAGTGGGTAGAGGGTATGCAACGCACCTTTCAAAATAGGATTTCAAAATAGGAGTAGGGAATATTGAGACGAATGACAAAAGCAAACACATTGTCCCACATGGAAATGCTTGCGTTATTCTCTTCCTCCAAATTGAAGAATTCGAACTCTTCATCTGACCTCATCCCCGTCCAAAATAGACCCAGACTGCAGCCCGGATCAGAAGCCACAAAAACACCACCATCCCTAAATCCACTCCGTCAACATTCCTGCCACGAATTGTCTCGAATGTGCAAACCTGTGGCAAGATTTGTTCGACTGTCAGTATCAGCCCTCGTGGGTCGACACACACGCAGCCTCCTGTTTTGACATGAACCTTTCCTCCGTCCTTGTATGCTACCTCCACGGTCCAGATTCTCCTGCACAGAGCTATTCTTCTGTTCCGTACCTCTTCTTCTGATGTCATCGTCTAGGCAAGTCGAGCGATGGCTTGAATAAGAGGAAGAAGAAGAAGAAGAAGCCCTGCAGTTCTCCTTCCCCTCTCTCGATCTCTCTCTCGAATAAAAAGAAGAGAATAAAAGCCCTAGATCTATCTCTCTCACCACCCCCAGATCGATTCTTACCCGTGTAGTCACGTTATCGTGTAGTCACATTTGGATATATCCCATCCGATTTGATGCAGTTTTTTGGGTATGTACTCCATGTTTATTTATCCAATAATTCTAAAAATAATATTTGGGGTGATTTTTTTATTTGTTAAAATAGTAGAAGTCATTAATTAAACTTGATTTTGGAGTCAAATATGCTTTTAACGTCATTGTTAAATTGATAGTGTTATCATAAGTCGTAATTTTATAAATGTATGGAAAAGGAATATCTACATAATTAACAAATAAAACATAGAGAAAAAGATTAAAAGGACAGAACTTGAATTAGGCTTAGATTTAAAGGTTTATATATGATGATAAAAATGAACTTGAGCTTGGGCCGTGTGACTTTTAATTTTTTTTTAAATATGAACTTCAGATATCCGAGAATATCTGAAATCTTAATATTTCATTCCATGTCTGATTCGAGGTTTTTGAATGTTTGATTTGAAATATCCAAAAACTAAAATATGAAATTGAATATCCATTTTTCAGATCGAATTAGCTTGAATCTTGAACGGATGCTCTGGATCGGATATTTTTGAACGCCCTAGGTTGTGCCAAGCATAATTAACCTTTTTTTGTGTCTTTTTATTTTTTAACAATTTCATTAAAAAAATAGTACGGAGTACTTATTAACAAAGAAGTACTTTTTAATAAAATAAATAATTAAAATCATTTAATAATTAAAACATATAAAAATTTAAAAAGTATCAAAAGCAATTACTTGTCACTCTAGAGTTTGTCACTACATTCACGTATCACTTGCTCACTAGATTATTTTTTCATTTGTTAAAATGTGTCACGTCAATATGTGACATTCCATTTTTTGTCTTACCATTGCTCGTACTTGTCATGTAAAAAATTCAAAAAAAAAAACAAAAAAGATTTTACTTTTTATTTCTAATAACATTAAAATAATTTTTGTTCTCGATAATTTTTTTTGTTTACGCGATTTCATTAAGCATTTGATAAAATAAAATATTCTTATCACTTTTTCTTTTGTCAAACTTTTGACGTATTTTTTTAATATATAATTTTTATTTCTTATTGATATATCGATTTGTAAATAAAATGATTCAAAAAGTGAGATAATTCTCCTTGTAAACCCTAATTTGTAATCAAATTGGGGACTATGTTCTTTCTTATTAGTTTAATACTCCCTCCGTCCCATAAAGATGGGTACGTTTTGACTAAAGTAGAAATTAAGAGAAAAATAATTTTGTGTTGACTTTCCAAAAATACCCTTGATGTGATGGGTAAAAGTATGAATACTCCCCATGTCCCATAAAGGTGGGTACGTTTTGACTAAAGTAGAAATTAAAAGAAAGATAATTTTGTGTTGACTTTCCAAAAATACTCTTGATGTGATGGGTAAAAGTATGATATAATGTGTAGATTATTAGGAAAAAGGTATAATGTGATATGTAGGGTTTGAAAAAGTAAGGGGTAAAAGTGGTTTTTTAATAGAAATGAGTAAGGAATTGTGAGACATAATTTTTTTAAAACGTATAAATCTTTTTGAGACGGAGGGAGTATTTGATATGCCAGCTATTAGTTCATATGATATTAACTCAAATTTAAGAGGGGTAAGGCCCACGTTTAAAGAAAAACAATAACTTTGCAGCAGGAGTTTATGGGATCAATAATGGGTCAAGATGTACATGGCCTTCCTTACCCCTAGAAGAAAACATGGGTTGTTTCAGTTAGACCCTTGATGCAAAGCTGTGTTTACTACCCAAAACTTCATGGAAAGTAAGGACTGAAATTCAGTTCTTCCCGTTTCTTTCAATAACTTAAAAAGAGTATTCATACATGATGAATATTAAATAACAATATATATTTAAATTTATAACATATCACTTCAAACACGAATAAAAATGAATTCTTTTGATCTAAAATTAGAATTTTCTTACATATTCATTTGAATGATCATTTAATTAAGTGACTTTCTAGCACTTTAATTCTTCCAACATTTTTCAACTCAGAATAACAGGATCGGAAAAAAGTTAAAAGATCTCAAACTCAATAAATATATATTAAGATATTGGTTGAAACTTTCTTTATTATCTAAACAAGATTGAAACATCTGAATTTGAGTAAACAAGCTCAAAATATTTATACATTTTCTTGGCACTTTCCAAGAAGAAACCAAAACACAATAAAATTATCTTCATTTCCCTGTCTCTCTCCTTTACGTAGAGCATTTTCCATGATCCAAACATGCCATATATAAAACTCATTGACAACACTCAAATCAGCTTCTCAGTAGGGTAACAAAGAGGCTGTCAAAAAAGAAGAGAGGTTACAAAGAGGCCATTAGCTCAAAACTTATAGTTTTCTTAAAAAATACATTTACACTATGTTTGGTTCAAGGAATTTGAAAGGGAAAAGAAAAAAAAAAGAATTGAAAAACAGTTTTTCATGTTTGGTTGGAGAGGAAAAGTGGAAGAAAAAGAAAATGAGAAGACAAATGTACTAACCGGAGGGAAAACCAAAATTCTCCCATTTTGGTGAGAAAAATGAGAGAAAATCATTTTCTTTTCTTTTCCTTCCAAATTCCTTGAACCAAACATAGTGTTAATGTTTGCATATAGAAAACATCAAGAAACCTATCAAATTCAAAATAAAATACTTGAACAAAACGGAAATTAGATACAAAGATGTTGAAGATTGATACCGTCACTTTGAAGAGAGTCCACTGCAGTAATGAGGCTCATATTTGAGTTTCGGGAAAAGATTGTTCCAACACGCTATGGCTGCAGAGAAGCTTGTTAGCAAGCCTTCCCTGCCACATTACATTTCATATCGACTCATGCCCAATCAATTGACCCAAAAGAGTAGTATGTTTTGCTTGACGAGGAGTGCAATAATGGACACTCAGAAGTTATATATATATATATATATATATATATATATATATATATATATATATATATATATATTATCATATACTCCATTTACCAGTCTGATCCTGGTTTCATCTACTTACAATGAAGTGTAAGAAACTATGGAGGCTCAGATCCTTTGTGTGAGTGGGTAAATGAAAAGAGACCGCCATGCCTGCAAACATCGGTTATATCTGCATTTGCCCAAATTTCATCAGCCTATGAAACTCTATGCCGATCATATCATCATCACAGCCTACCAAATTTTCTAGGCCTACAAAGATGAATCACAACAACAATCCCAGTATAATCCCAACTCAAAGATGAATTGAAACATGAAGCATCAAGAATCGGCTAAAATCCTCCCAATTTGCATCATCAACGTCTAGAACGAAATGATCAACTTGGCTCCTTTGGTATAATGATCTTTTCCCCAACAAACTAAAACTCATAGAAATTCTAATAAATTATCGAAAATAAACAATTAGATCTGAAATAGAAGCTAGAAAGTAAGAAAAAAGAAAAATTAAAGGGTTATACCCCTCGCACCTGGACGGGAAATGAACGATTGTTTCAGGTGCAGGTGACAATGACTTCAAGAGAACACCAAGTACAGTTGGTAGCCTATTGGTGCTTAATGGAATCGTGGCAAAATAAGGCAATGTTCCTAGAGTTTTATTTGCAAACATTAATTTAGATATTATAAATTCTACGGACAATTGACAAAAAAAGAAAGTGATTTTCAAAAAATAGCTACAAACAATTGCTCTTATTAATAAAACTTGCACTGAACATTAGGCAAGATAAGAGCAAAACAATCAATGAGAAATTAATAATGCATGCACTTAACAAATTTTTAGATAGTACAAACACTTGGGGAAGAGGATTACAATTTTCATGTTATGGACACCAATTATTTTCTAGGATGAAGAGGATAAATGCTTGCCCCTATTCTTCAACAATAGTAATTTCTAAATAAAATGGTTAACCTTTCAAAATAAAAATATACTGGTTTTCAATAACATTTCCTATTCTAGAGCTATATCCAGAAGATCTCAATCTTGAGTGGCTGTAATTTAAGGTTTTCAATAGTTTTTTTCTTATCGATGAGCAACTGCAATCAAAATAGCATTTACCAAATAGATTGGGAAAAAAACTAACACATTTATTGGGAGAACTCGGTCCAAATCTTAAAAAATTCAATAACATATGTACTTCAGAAAGATGTATAAAGATATTTTAAAGATTAGCTTATATCTCAAATTTTTTATCAAAAAGTAGAGGGTGTAGAATATAGTTTAAGCTAAAATAAAGATATGAAAGCATTGACGGCATTATAGAACAACATCTTATAAATCATAAAATTTTACTAAAAATGGATAGTAGTTGGCACGACACTTGAAAATATGCCTTCAGCAAAACCACAAACCAAGTTGCCAAACATTAGCCTTTTCAAAATATCACCCATATATTTAGTATGCAGTGATCACCACTTGAAAAAAAGAGACCTGAATTGCCTCTGTTATATTAAAAAAGAGCATAAACTTTATCATAAAAAATGATATGATCAATGTGAATATAGATCAAACCAAGATTGGTGTTAAAATACCCAGAACGATAGACATGCTAGTTGGGTAACTCGAGGAAGAGATTTTCAAACAAAGGGCATTAGACCCAGAACCTTTTAAGAAGACAAAGCAATGGCTCCTTCCATTTCCAAACTCGGTATCACCTTCCTTAAAAAGAGAGCAAAAAAGGGTGTATGTATGTATATATATATACACACACACACACACAAGATAAACTTAAATGGAAGGAGAAGATAGTAGCATGGTTACTCTAGGAGAAACAGTGATGGTTGGCAATTGTACTTGCAAACACAATGCACAACTCATGCACGCTGATACCTTATTAGAAGAAAAAGTATTTTCTACTACCAATATGCCACAGTGAAGTAGAACAAGACCAAAGTAACTGATTTCCTAAAAGTAATATGTTAAACATTAAATTTCCAAAAATGCTGATAGTGCTCCTGGCTTCAATAAATTAAAGAGAGTATGCATATAAAGTAATAAAGTGAAAATTAGTGAATGATGATAAAGAGTATACGTAAGTGATAATTTACATTCTCTAGCATTGGGATAGATGGTAGAACACTGTCTTTTGTAACCTACAAAGACAGAATAAAAAAATTCTTTAGCTCACAAATTTGACACTAAATTTGATAAATTCAATGTGAATGAGAAGTTGAAGTATGGAACCTGGGCGTCAAACTCAATGAAATGGTAAAGTACGACAGTGGCATGGAAAGAAGGAACGTAGATCTCTTTCAAATCCTTCATTCTCCCGATAGGGAACTACAACACATTAAGCCTTTTCCCTCTGTTCCCAATAACCACAAATTTAGGCAACAAAAATGAGGCAACGGCTCTCCCAGTTTTCACACTGGCAATTACAAAACTTATCCATCAATAGTTGGTTAAAAAGATTAATCTCAAAGAGACAACAAAGGTACGGGAATGGACTCACCTTGAAGGTAATATTAGAAAAAATGTGGACCAAACTCTCTCAATGTCTCCCCCTGCGTTTGTGCGTTATCATTATTCATCAACAATCTATACTAATTTTAAACAAAACATCAACAAAAACAACCACCCAGTGAAATTAAATACAAAATTGAATGAGATTTTTTAATAAATAAGAAATTAGAGAAATAAAAAATGGACATAATACGCTGAATAAGATGGATAAGTGACCTCCACATTTTCGGTTGTGTGACGCTTCTTCTCTTCTTTTGCGAACAAAATAAGAAAAAGTTAGAAAGCATTTAATCTAAGAGGAAAGACCATTGATGCTTGGGTTAGGGTTCAAAACCCTAGCGCCATCCATAGATTCCTCCAGTGAGCGTAGAGATGGCGAAGGCAGCCGACATAGATCTCGGTGAAGTCACAACGACAAAGGGAGGACGAATCGAGGGCTTCACCGTTTCATTCTGATTTTTTGGAAGAGTTATGTGTTAGTGGGAAGTTGCATGGGGCGGTTTTCAGAATTCTATTGCACCAATACATTTTAACCTTGAGTGTTGAATTCAGCTTTGCCTCTACAATCTCATTAAAAACGCAAATAATCGTAATGAAACTCAAATTGTAATAACTCAATGTAGCCACATACCCTCTTGATATCCATCATAGTTAAGTGTCACCACACAAAATCTGGATCAAGTGCACTATACATTTCAGTTTTAGCCCTACAGTCTAATAAAAAGTAAAAGAATCTTAAAGGGTACAATTCTATTTTAGCCATATAATCTTATGAAATACAAAAATAATCTTAGGAAAATCTAATTGTAGAATACTAAAGCTAAATAATGAGTCTAGAATTTGTACTTTCAATGGATGATTACTTACCTGTGCAAAGGAAAAATAGGATATTCTCCATTTGCAAGTTGCAACCTGCATTCATCAAAGTACTAGATTACCTAAAGAAATTTGGCATTGAGCCAAAGCATAGCTCGCTGCAAGTTGAGACTTGAGGCCCTTTAGGAATCTAGAGGACAGTCACAACACATTTAAAGTGGATTACCCAAAGAAATATTACTTATTTTTTACACATAAACCCACTAATAAAGATCCAATTCTTGTGAAAAGAAAACAAAGAAAAAAGGAAAAAGTATCATCAATAACTGAGCCCAAGTAAGATAACAAAATAGTCATAAAGAGAGAAGGAAGCTTCTAAGATCGTACAAGCAATATGAGGTCCCAAATTGTGTTGATATTTTTTTTATTCAAGTGAAAACCTGAATAGACACACAAAGTTTAAATGAACGCAAGATTGAAAACCAAGTTTTTATTGTGATAATTTGCTCCACAATTATCACCGAAAGCCTAATATATACTCACTACCAGGTCCAATTTGTAATTTAGAAAATATTTTGTTTTCAAAAAAAATTATAAAAAATCACCAAAAATACACGAGTGATCGACCACCTCTTTTGTTAGTATGTATGTGATCGACCACCATTTTCCGTCGAACAGTTCGTAGAGAGAGGACCGAAGACTAGAAAACAAACCTTTAAAAATTAATTTATACAGGACTTCAAGTTGATGACCTTCAAGTCAGGATTTCTGTTGGTCCAGATTTTTGAGTTTGTGGGTGGAAAGGCTATTGGAGATTTGGGTTGTCTTATTTTTGATGAGTGAGATTCAATTATTGGGTTAATAGCTTTTATGAAAGGTGGGTTAGAGTTTGTTATCCCGACCCCTATTCTTCATAGATTCGACTCGCACCACTTTCGCTTGGCCATGAAGATTCGGATGGATACCCCCCCTTCTCCTTTCGTGCAAGGGAGCAGTTCGAAGAAGCGCCATCACCCGGGCCAGCACCAAGGCCAAAAGTACCGGAGCCAGCACTAAGGCCAATCAGGGCGGTATACATGTTTAAGGGGGCATAGCCCTGACTCCACAAATTGTAGCAATTTTCTTGATAGTGATTTGTTGGTATAAACTCATATCCTCAAGGCTCGTGGATCTGTTGTTTCTATTGTGACTTACGACTTACCGAGCACTGCGTTTTACTATAAAATGTACACCCGTATTATTCTGATTTATTTTTAGACTTGTTTTAGCTCAACTTGAATTCATGTGATAAAATTTAGAATTGAAATTTCAAGTTGCGGTTATTTAAATATCCAATAGAATACCTTGACACAAATCACAATAAAAAGTTGAACTCAACCCATTAGCTTGTTCATTTCAAGTTCTTACTAACTCATTACATTTTTTTCTACACATTTTTTTATATTATATATTCTCTCAAAAGATTTTGTTATTTATTGTGTAGATGACATGCTCAAGCGTTGCGGCAGTTTAACAATAGTGCCTTGTTATTCCTCCAAAGAACCTGCATTTTGGGGTTCAGGAATGGTTATAGACTGTGATCCCAGCGCTAACGGTTCTCATTACCTCACAACTCTCACTACAGCAACGCTCTTTAAATGTACAGATAATATTCAACCTATTGATGTTGTTGTAAGCATGACTCTTTACTCTTGTTCCACATGAAGTTTCCTTTACTATGTTTGCTTTAATTCTTATCCGTTCGGATATTTTTTTTGTTTGTATTCATTTTTGGAATAGTTACTTTTTAGTTGGTTCATGTTCTCAAAAAACTTTCAACAGATTGACGTGTGTTTGCCGGATGGAGATGAATTGGAAGCCGAAGTGATATGTTGTGACTTCCACTACAATCTTATAGCTGTTAGGGTTGAATCAAATTGCTCAATGCCGGATGTAAATATGAAGTTGGTGGATCATGTTCTTCCTATGGATCCAAATGAGTTACTCTCGCATTTTTTTCCAACTCAAGCCACATTCTGATCACGCCAAGTTAGTACCAACGGCATTTATGAGGTCACCATCATGATGGTGCCTAAGACCTATAACCAAATCACCCAGTATTAACTTGGCGCGATCAGAATATGGCTTGAGTTGAAAAGAACGCATGAGTAACCCATCTAGATCCATAGGAAGAACGACATCCACCAATTTCATATTTGCAACCGGCATTGAGCAATTTGATTCAACCCTCACATCTATAAGAATGTAGTGCAAGTCACAACATATCACTTCGGCTTCCAATTCATCTCCATCCGGAAAACACACGTCAACCTATTGAAAATTTTTTGAAAACATGAACCAACTATAAAATAACCATTCCAAAATGAATAAAAACAAAAAAATATCCAAACGGATAAGAAAAAAAGCAAACATACAAAAGGAAACTTCAGGTTGAACAAGAGTAAAGAGTCATGCATAGAACAACATTAGTAGATTGAATACACTTAAAGAACGTTGCTGTAGTGATGAGAACTGTTAGCGTTGGGATCACAGTCTATAACCATTCTCAAACCCAAAATACAGATTCTTTAGAGGAATAACAAGGTACCATTGTTAAACTGCCGCAACGCTTAAGCATGTCATCTACACAATAAATAACAAAATCTTTTGAGAGAATATATAATATCAAAAAATGTGTTGAAAAAATGTAATGAGTTAGTAAGAACTTGAAATGAACAAGCTAATGGGTTAAGTTCAACTTTTTATTATGATTTGTGTCAAGGTGTCTAAGTATTCTATTAGGTAATTAAATAACTGCAATTTAAATTTTAATTCTAAATTTTATCACATGAATTCAAGTTGAGTTAAAACATGTCTAAAAATAAATCACAATAATACGAGTGTACATTTTATAGTAAAACACAGTACGTGGTAAGTCGTAAGTCACAATAGAAACAACAGATCCATGAACCTTGAGAATAAGAGTTTATACCAACAAATCACTATCAAGAAAATTGCTAAAATCTGTGGAGTCAGGTGTATGCTCCCTTAAACATGTATGCCGCCTTGATTAGCCTTTGGTGCTAGCTCCGGTGCTTTTGGCCTTGGTGCTAGCCCGGGTGATGACGCTTCTTCAAACTGCTCTCTTGCATGAAAGGATGAGGGGAGGGAGTATCCATCCGAACCTTAATGGCCAAGTCAAAGTGGTGCGAGTCGAATCTATGAAGAAAAGGGATCGGGATAAGAAACTCTGACCCACGTCTACACTGGTTCTGTTGTAGAAAAGTCAAGCTCTGAGCCACGCGTCGAGGATGACAGGAAAAATGGGTCTGATGTCATGGATACTAGTGCTTGTGCTAGAGCTCGAGTTGTTGAGTCAACTTACAATTCCGACTGCCTATCAGAACAGTGCCCCGATGGTGTTCTTCTGATTGTGCCTGATCACATCCCTACAAATGGTGTTAATGGAGACAACCATTATTGGCAAAGCCTCTCTATCCTGAAGGTTTCCCCAGGCAACAATGTGATTTCTTATGGATGCACAAAGGAATTTGAGACGACAGCTATTGAGGTTATTGTCTTTTGTGGTTCTAAATGTTTTACGCATGAGGACATTGTTTTCCAACAGTTGGTTGCATGGAGCAGTTTTATTCATAGTGACGGTGCTTTGGGTCTCACACATTCTTTTGGTGGTCTAAGGATCAAGGTGTTTGACCCTAGAGGATGGATGATAAACGGTGTCATCCCGTCCCTTATTTGATTTCCAACTTGAGGACAAGTTAGTTTTCAAGGCGGGAAGAGTGTTACGGGAATATTATTATTATTATTATTATTATCATTATTATTATTATTATTATTATTATTATTATTATTATTATTGTAGGTAAGGAATTATTTATAGTTAGTTAATTATTATTAAGGAATATTATATTTAATAGGATTCCTAGTTTATTTAGTTCCTTTTAAAGTTTGGAATTTTCTTTACCTTTAGAATTCTATTCTATATATTGAAACATTTGTACTTAAGAAGGGGATTATCAATAAAGAAATTATCCTTTAACCCGGGGTCCACCGGCGTTTGCTCCGGCAACTGCGGGCTCTTTGTCTCCGGCTCCAACTGCGATCTCACCGGCAAGGAGATGATCACCGCCTTTGACCAGCTCCGCAACGATCATAACTGTCAGAAATGTGGTTTCAAGACTTTCGACGATGGCTGCAAGTTTAAAGCAGATTACGTCAGTGGTTGTTAAATTTAACTGTCGGATCGTATGATCATATATGCTTTTTATAAACATATACTTAGAAAAAAGCTTGCTAGCTAGAAAAATGAAATAAAGTATGTATCAAATTAAATAAAGATTCACGTACTGTATCATGTATGATCTGTGATCATGAATACTATTGTATGTACGTGTTATACCATATGTTTGATTTAGTGTACCATATGTACCTATTATCATTCCTGGTTAATAATAACGCACTCTGTACTCTTTTTGTCTCATAATTATCATATGGAGTACAAACTATTTTGTCTTTTTTAATCTCTTTGTCCACAAATGAAATAGAAATATATACTTCGTGTATGTCAAATTGGAAGAAACAACTCCTTATTGGGAGTTGAAAAATATTGAAAAAAATGAAAACCATTAAAAATAATATAGTTTTAAAATAATTTATACTCCTTCTGCCTCAAAATATTTTACGCTCATGTCAAGGAACCAACTCAACCAAAAGCTCAAGCTTATGGTTGTGGCCCATCAACAATTATTTATACTCTAACACGCTCCCTCACGTGCAAGCGTAGTTTTTTTCGAGCCTTGCACGTGAAACCTTAATTTTTTTAAACTGGGTGGCACTGAGTTTCGAACTCGTGACCTCTTAGTCAACAAGGCTCTGATACCATGTTAAGGAACCAACTTAACCAAAAGCTGAAGCTTATGGTTGGATCCCGACTTTATATGCAAGTGGTTAATTTTACTTGACACTCTATTCGTTGTTATCAGCCCGCTGGAATTTTAACATGGTATCATAGCAGGTCCGGTCCGAGTTTGATTGTTCCTGATTGTTTGGAAGTGGGTTTAGCAAAAATGAGCTACCCCGTCTGTGGTTTGGGCTGAGTTGGCTAAAAAGAGATTGAGATGCCATCGCCCATTGTGTGGACTAGCTATAAGAGATTGAGATGCTAGACCTATTTGTCCAAGTGCTAACTAGGTCAGGCTAGTTACCACTTGCGGGGGAGTGTTGGAGTTCCCACATCGGAAAATAAAGATGAGTATCAGTTGCATATATTGAAGGGTGAAGCCCTACCTATTAAGCTTTTGGGTTAGAATTGTGGATCCCGACTTTATATGCAAGTGGTTAATTTTATCCGACACTTTATCCGTAAGCACATATGCAACCATTCCCCTCCCCAGCATAATTTTTTTAAAAAAATATCAATATAAATTTACAAAAATGTATACACATCATAGTGTCACTTAGACCGATATAAAAATAAAAAAGTTAACTGTGTGGAGCAAAGTTTTGAGGGCTACCCGCCCCTCATTAAAATTGGCACCTAATTTAACATATTCTATTTTTTGAAACAATTTAACATATTCTAGTAGTGCTCGATAGTGCCCCTTTTTTGTTACAAACTCACACACTCTAAATCTTTATTTTTCTCTCTCTCAAGTGGTCATTGATTTCTCTTTCTAATAGACTCTATTTATAGGGAGTAGAGAGAGTTTTAAAAGTGAAAGGAAAGAGTAATGAATAGTCTTAGTTTAATACTCCATAGTCCGTACTACTTTGGAAATATGCATATAGTATAAACTTTTAATTTTCCTTTAATTTTCTTATTAAAAAAGTACAAAAAAAAGTAGATTAATGGTAAAATGAAGGGTATTATTGAAATTTATCCTTAAAAAGTATACTAAAAAATAAAATGAGAAGAATATCTCGGGCGGACCAAAAAAAAGGGAAGAATATTTTCAGACGGAGAGATATTTTTTAACTACAATAAATTAATTTACCACTATTAAATGTGATGAATTGAATGAAGGAGTTATAAAACTTTTTTTCCCTTTTGGCGTGAGTAGCAAGATGGGATAACTAAAAGTTTTCTTACTCTTTTTGGTTAGTATTGCATATATGTCTAATTTCTACAGTTTCGGTTGCCAAATATTTTTAGAAAAATATAAATCTTATACTGCTAACTTCCATATTTTTCACACATCATTTTAACATAATCTATTTATAGACAAAACAGACTCTCTTGAGTGAATAATATTATTCAGATAGCAGAAAGCCAAAATTTATTTTACTTCTTTCATTCAACCCATCTAATAATTTAATAATTAAAGTGTTAATTCTAATTTGTTATATATTGTTTTTTAAGGACTAGTTCCATTTTTTAAGTAACATTTTTTATCCACCTTTAAATTTTATTAAATTTACTTTTTTTTCAATTTTTAATATTCCCTCTATTCCATTAAAAGGTTCCTATTTTGACTTTTAACCAAATTAAGGAAAGTGCAATTTTAGTTGACTTTCCAATCTTGAGTGAATTTGAAAAAACTTCCAACTAATTGTAAGAAAGAAAATGTTTGTGTTGTGTGATTATTTTTTAATCTTTTAAAATATTTCAAAGTAAAAAATAAATATTGTTTTTTGTATTAAATAATAATGAATAATATATATCTAAACAAATATTATCATATATAAAATTAAGAAGTATATACTAATTATATTATACTCCGTAATAAAATATGGGAAGAGTACATGAACAATGACATTGAAAATAACATGGAGAAGAAAAAGAACACAATTTTAAGTATTTTGTTTAACATTGAGAATAATATTTACGTCTTTCTTTAATATGTGTGTCCGATTCAAATGGAAAGATTAAAGTTAGACGGAAGGTGATGGATTATGGATTTTTCCTAATCTAATATTATTTGAACAGTACAACAAAGCCCAATTTTATCTGACCCAAGATATAAATCAGATAAATTATTCAAGATAGAACCAGAGATATATGAATAGAAGAATATATTTAAAATGATGTAAAAATATTCAGTGGAACCCATATACAAAACATGTGTACATGGAGGTGGTATAGCCACCTCATGGCATTGTTGGAGATGCATGCATGTACTCCCCTTTTAATACAATGCTACGAAGGAGGGAGGAGAGGAGCCAATTTACTACGAGTTCTACTACTCCGTATTATTCTTCATTTTTCTTATTCCTTTAGCTTGGAGCTCCATTAATGACTCCAAACTCCTACAAAAATGTATATGTAAATTTCCTCGAGATTAATAAAAGTTCCTCCCCCTTTGACATGACACCGCCTAAAAAGGCTCGAGGTTTTTCTCCGATTGGGTTTTCACGTATAAATACTTTCTCTACGCTTTATTTACTTATTTATTTATTTACTTATTTATTTATTTATTTAATTTTCAGATTTCTCCATTCGGTGCGGTGCCAACCCGGTACTAATTTCGTCGGGTCAACGCCCTGAAAAAGCGATTTCCATCACTAGCGTCATCCGTGGGACCGGTCACAAAAGCTTTTGTGCTTTGTGATCCGAGTCCGTAATGGAGGAAAAAAGCGAGAGGAGAAGGTAAAAAATCAAAAAGAGGATGGGGAATAGACCTGGCAAAAAATGACCCGACCTGTTTTTGACCCGAAACCCGACCCGAAAACATTGGGTTTTGAACAAAGGTTTTTATGACCGAACCCGAAGTTGACCGAACCCGAAATGACCTGTTAAAAATGGGTCAAACCCGACCGAACCCGAACCCGACCTGACCGACCTGCTAAAGTAAGAATTTTTCAAAATCACACACTTTACTGCTCGTTTTTAGTGTATAATTTTATATTTTCAGGCAAAATTTTAATGATATTGCATAATTATCTTACTTTTTTCTAAAACTTAAGCATTTTTTAAATTCCTTATATTGATTTATATATCTAAAAAATAATTCATAATTTAAAATAAAATAATCTAATAAATTTAATACATTGTTTTTGATATTTTAAACTTATTAAATAGAAAATGTAAGTGTTAATGTGAATTTAAAAATTTAAAAAACCAAAGTCATAACCCGTTGGGTCAACCCGAACCCGATGACACTGGGTCATGAACATAGAGTTCTCAACCCGAACCCGAATTGACCCGAACCCGAAATAACCCAAACTCGAAGTGACCGAACCCGAACTCGACCTGACCGACCGATTTGCCAGCTCTAATGGGGAACAAAAAAGAGGAGAGAGAGAGAGAGAGGGGGGAGGTACAAAGAGAGGAAAAAAAGAGAAAGCAAAAAGAGATAAGAGAGTGGACGATCCGCACGGGAGCAAAAAAAGAACAGAGAGAGGAAAGAGGGAGAGGGACGGTCCGCCACATCTAAATCAATCCGGTCCACCAGCAGTGCCCTCCACCAAGGCCGGCGAGCAGCGAGCCACTGTGAAGAACAACGGGAATCTTCCCAGCGAGCAGCGAGCACGCGGTAGGGCTGCCGGCAGTACCCTCCACCAGGGTGGGTGAGCATCCTCCCAGACCAGCAAGCTCTCTAGCGTGCTTCATCTCTGGAGGTATCCAGCAGCGAGCCATACTTCTAGCAATTGTCCACTCCGACGAACCTTGGCCTGGAAGAAGCAAGCTCCCACTTCCTCCGGCGAGCCACGAACGGCAACAGTGGCCCTCCGACGAGCTCCCACTTCTTCTGGTGAGTTGCGGATGGCAATGGACGTGATTGCTCCAGTTTGTCCATCAAGCTCCCTCTGCTCCGGTGAGCCTCATTGACAACAAGAAGGTCTTCATCTTCAACGAGATCCAGCGAGCTCCGACTTCCTCCGCCGAACCACGGACGAAAGTGGCGAGCCCCTCTCCGCGATCCTTTCTGGAAGTCCCCTCCGGCGGTCCTCTCTGCGGCCCTCTCCAGCGGTCATCTCCGGCGGTCCTCTACAGCGGTACTCTCCGGCGGTCCTCTCCAACGGTCATCTTCAGCGAGCAGGGACATATCTAGATCGCTCCAGCTTCAAAGGTCCCAAAAATGGATGTATCTAGCCTCAAATGGACCGTTCCAACTTCAAGGATCCATCCAATGGATAGATTTGGCCTCAAGTGGACCGTTCTAGCTTCATGGGTCCCTCAAATGGACGGATCTATCCTCAAGTGGACCGCTCTAGCTTTATGGGTCCCTTAAATTGATAAATCAATCCTCAAGTGGTCCGCTCCAGCTTCATGAGTCCCTCAATTAAATAATTAATTAATTATTCATTTAAATACGGAGAAATTAATTAATTTGTATTTTGATGTGAGAATTTATGTTAGAACAACTCCAATGGGAGGGGTATATGAAAGGGTAAAGAAGAATAAATTTGATATATACCTCTTTTCATTAAAAATCATTCTCCAATGGGAGAGGTAAATAAGGAGACATTATACCTTGAGTAAATTCTATAATTGGTCCTTTATAACAGGGGGGTTTCCCTATTTAGTCCTCTATTATCAAATATTATCCAAGTGGTCCTTCTTTTATGGGTACCTTTCCAAAAATAGTCCTTTTTTGATCTTCTATCATGTTGGTGTTAATTTGAGGGCTAAAAGTGTAATTTCACAATGATAATATATCGTTTTTGTCATACACAATTCCAAAGGCTGTTCCGTTTGCATCGTTTGTGAATTATAGTCATTTTTTATGACAACTATAGTCTATAAATGTGATCTTTCGTCAGAATTCTAATCCACGATCAGAGTCATTACTTTTGTGTTATCCGTTTAAAATATATCAGAACACGTCACTAGACATAATGTTAACGTCAAGTTATACTTTTAACCTCTAAATTAACACCAACACGGCAGAAGATCAAAAAAAGGACCATTTGTGGAAAGGTACCCTTAAAAAAAGGACTACGAGGGTAATATTTGATAATATAGGACTAAATATGGAAACCCCCCTGTTATAAATGACCAATTATGGAATTTACTCTTATGCCTTCTTCAATTTTGAAGATGTACCTTTACCTTCTTCATTTGGGGAGGTATATCAACTTTTCCCACCTTTTAAATTTATTTCATCAATTACTTTAGTTATTGTATTTTTGCTTGAATGTATTATTATAAATTTTTAATTTGTATCTTTGTAATTGTAAAACTTAATGAGTCAAGAATTAAAACAAGGATACTTTGTTTTTTTAATTTTGCACTCTGTATTTTTAAGTTTTTTCTATTCGGGTATTTATAATTTTACATGTGCAATTGGACATAATGTATATTTAATTATTTCAAAACTAACATTCTAAATTTTTCCCCAATAAATTAGTTGTATTTTTATAAAATCTTTAAATTAAAAAATTTGATTTAAGAAAGTAAATCAACTAATTTTTTTCCAATAATGTATCGAGATGAATTTTTTCCTCTTTTGCCTTTTGATTTACCTTCCTCCATTGGAGTTGCACACTTTTTGAAAAGATAAACTTGATCACTTAAAGAGGTAAATGAGATATATACCTCTCCAAGATACCTCCTACCATTGGAATTGCTCTTAGGTGTAAAATTTTTTGTCCTGAATCGGACCTTACAAACAGTGAAACAGATCATAAAACGGAGTTAGCGGACCCAAGTTATGACTAATTGGACCCAAACTCATTATAACGGAATCAGGAATGTGAAAGTGGACCCTTGATATATTAATGTAAAATTTACACTAAATATTACTCCCTTCATCCTAAAACTTTCTTTCCAGCTTGACTTTTCTCCATTTTTAATTTTTGGCTTTGACTTCAAATTTTACCCTCCTTAAAAAAGATTTTTTGAATTTTTTTTACCATCATTCAAAATATAGAGTTAGAAGATAATTGGTGTAAATACATGAGGGTATTAATGTCATTTGTCATCTTTTTTTTCTAATGGGAAGGTAGTTTTAGGACGGTGAAAAAGGGGAAGTGGGAAGAAAGTTTTAGGACGGAGGGAGTACTAAAACAAATTTAAATGTTATTTTTCATTTTGTACTTTAATTTTTTATTTTCTAAATAATACTTGAATAATGTGGAGTAGTGAGAACAATGTCCATTGACGGTAGACATTTAGTTTGAACATTTTCTAATAGCGTTAGACATTTAGTTGAACAATGATTAGTGGTACTACGTTAGAAAATAAAAATACATGATACTATATTGAGAAAATCCTTATGTTTTAGTTCTCTCTCCGTCACACAAAATTTTTTTCACTTTCTTTTTTCATCTATCCAAAAAACTTTTTTCTTTTTTTGAACAAAAGCACAATTTTATTACTACTCAAATGATTCAGTTACAATCAAGAAGCAAGTACACTTTAACTCAACACCATTCTTTTTTCATTTTACTAAAAAGTCACTTTTATGTTTAATAATTTAGGAATCATCCTAAATAGGACTAAAACATAGATAAAAGTACCAAAATAGAACTTTCATGTTTTTTTCCCGGAATAGGACTTTGCACTGTGGTAATGTAACCTTGCATTGTGGTAATATGGCAGTGTACATGTGCAAAATTCTATGCTTTTTGATAATGTATATGACCATGGTTCGTAATGTAAGTCCTATTTCGAGAATAAAAACATAGAAATCCTATTTTGGTATATTTTCAAAGTTTTAGTCCTATTTTGGTCTTTATCCTTTAATAATTCTTAATTTATTTATCACATAACACTTTTTTGACTTTTCATAATTTTCATGAAAATTCAAACTTTTTCTTAATTTTCGTGAAGTCACTTTTATTACTACAAATTCTTAACGTATCTCTTCATTTTTTTTTTATTTATTTCTTACTACGTATCTGTTAAAGATTATTGTTACTTTACACTTCATCCGTCCTAATTTTGATTACAAATTTATTTCTCTCTTCTTGATAATTTTTTTATTTGTTTGTTTTCATTATTTATTTGATAAAAATTTTTTTTGTTACCGTTTGTTGTATAACATTTGTATTTCTTATTAATGTACTAATTTTAAAAATAAAATAATTTTAAAAATTGTAAGATTTTAATTCGTAATTACTCCGTATCATTTGTAACCAAAATAGGGGGGAGGGAATACAAAATATTATCTCCGTCCCATTGTATTTGTCCACTTTTGACTTTTGAAACTGTTCATTTAAGCACTTTGACTCATCAAATTCTCTTTATGTGTAAGCCTAAAAATAGTCATGTGTGATCTTGTTTGATTCATCTTAACATATTAATTATTAATATATAATTTGTATAATTTTTTAATTTACAAATTACAAGATAAAATGCATTAAAGAAATGCATTGAATGGTGTGATAAAAGGTAAGTAAACAAAAAGACCCGGAGGAAAGGAGTAAATGTTAGAACGAGTTAAGGAGGGAGTAATATTAAAAAGAAAAAGGGAAAAAGAAGAGGAATAGCAAGGCCGTCGTTTTCCCCTTTTCATTGTCGACTCTCAGACTGACATTTCTCACCTACCCTTCGACTTCTTCTTCTTCGCAATTTCGCAATGAGTCAAGAGCAGATGAACAGCAGACTTGCTCTTGGCCGGAAGATATGGTCCGTGGAAGTAGCGTATTTTATGTTGAAGAATAAGTAATGTTGAATAAGTCCAATGCTGAATAAGTCTAGTATTGACTCAGTATTTTTAGTACTCCGTATTAATCAAGTTTGTTGTCCTATTCTTTAGGAAGTAGCTGTACACTTCTATGGCTTTCCTTCTTTTTAGCAGATATAGTTTCTTTCATGTATGGCCTATAAATTGGCTTTCCTATGGAATAATATATCATTAAGTTCTTCTCTGATTCCTCTGTTGATTTCCTGAGTTCTCCAATTTATATTAGTTTCATATATTTCTTCTTATTAAGGTTGCTCACAACCTGTTTGATAAAAGTTCCCAAAGAAACCCAGTCTACATTTGGTATCAGAGCCACATAAATTCACTGCAGCAGCAATATCAATTGATCCATGGCATCTGAAGGCTTTGTTCAACCTTCTATTCCCCGCTTTGATGGTCACTACGATCATTGGAGCATGGTGATGGAAAACTTTCTCCGGTCCAAAGAGCTTTGGGCTGTGGTGGAGACTGGAGCAGCAACTCCCACCGCTGAGATGCCGGCAGACCAGAGGACGAGGTTGGAAGCTTTAAA